>LBNU01008242.1:167849-188937 GCA_014162995.1 Artemisia annua
TTTTACATCTTTGAAGACTTTGAGAAAGCACGTCAACACTTAACCTCAAAGTTACAACTAGTTACATTTAGCGTTTCAAACATTTAGTAGCTTGTAATAGAGTTTTAATGATGTTTTCATGAGATATGTAAGTCTAGGGGGCAAAGTGTACACGATGGCAAACTTGTAATCTCTCTAGCAACATAAATACCCTTTGGGTGGCTTCATTTGGAAGCTATTAGGAGTAGGATTTAGTAGGTAGCTAGTAGGATTTAGTTTTAGTTTTAGTTTTTATTAAGTGTAAGTTTTATTTTAATACAAGTTTTATTTTCATGTCTTAAACTTTTCTCTTTAAGCTTATTGTCATTCTTCTTCATCTATCTTCTTTAATCTTTACAAGCTTTGAGTATTATTAATCTTTGTTTACATTTGTCTAAATCTTTTACAAAAAATCTTGTCACCTTTGCATGTCTTTCTTTTCGTATGGTTTAGAAATTATGGGTTAGGGTTTAGTTTGGTCGTTAGCTTATTAACTAGCTTATTTTAGTTCTTAAACAAGTTTTCTACAAGTTTTTACGAGTTCTTTAGGTTTATATTTAATCTTCTTGCCCTAAAAATCTTTCCAGCATGTTTCTTTTAGATATTGCGAGTATGATTTCTAGGGTTTTGCAAGTATGGTCATTTTCTTTTCAAGTTTTGCGAGTATGCACGGTTTAGCGAGTACGAGTCCTTGGTTTTATGTTAGCGAGTATGAAAAGTTTTGTTCTAGCGAGTATGGAAAAATTTCATTGCGAGTATGTGGTTTTCTGCGAGTATGGTTGTCCAAGGTTTGCGAGTATGGACTAATAATAGCGAGTATGGTCATGTTATTCTTAGCGAGTATCAACTAGAAGATAGCGAGTATGGGATGTTAGATCTAGCGAGTATGGTTATTAAGTCTTAGCGAGTATGAAACATTTATAGCGAGTATGGGATTAAAAATAGTTTGAGTCTTTGTTTGCGAGTTTGGTTTTTGTAGTTACTAGTATCATTTGAGTTTTATTCTTCTTTTACATGCCGAGTTAGGCACACTTTCTCCTCATCGTCTTTTCGAGTGAGGGTTTTCTGTTATTAAATCTAAACGAAATTTTGTCAAAATTTTCTAAAATCTTTTTAGTAACGTTTTCTTATTTAAGTCTTATGTCTTTTCATTTTTAGTTTTAAACTTTATTTACGTTCAATGTTTTTAAGTCTTTTATTTTTCTCTCTTCGCTTAGTAAACTTTTATTTTCAAAAGCATTTTAATTTTCAAGTTCATTTCATTTTCCAAGTCAACTTTTATTTTCTTTACCGCTTTATGTTATTTAATATGAGTCACGAGTAGTTTTAATCGTGTTTGCTTAGTAACTCGAGTTTGTGAGTTAAGTGCGAGTATTAAAGGTTTGTGATTAATATTCGTTAAGATTATTTAGACTTGCGATTTTATTATTCGAAGAACAATTAAATCACTTGTCTAGAATTATTAACTTTTCAAAGGATTAATTAACAACTAATCTCGAGAAAGGAAAATAATTCATCACAAACCATTAGCTCACATTTAGTTAACTTATTCAAGTCGCTTGGCAAACATATTGTTTTTAAATTCGTTTACCGTTTTAATTACTTTTCGCACTTTAATTCTTGTTTTCCTTAAGTCACTTTATTTCATGCAACTTTACTTGTTTACTTTCTTTGCGTCACTTTATTGCTTTCATTTACTTTAACCGCATTTTAATTGTCGTTGTAGTATAATCAAAACCAAAATTCATCTTTTAAACCTATTCACTTCACATAACTCACGATTTTGAGTGACGAGATCAATTCAACCCTCGTTGGGACTACGACTCGAGTTTATAAGCTTCACCGCTTGCAAAACGCACTCGTCAACAGACGAGCGTAGAGACAGAATGGAGTCTCTCTAAGGCCACAATTTAATGCGAAACCAAACTTTTACCTCACTTTATAGTGTATCATTGAGTCTTGAAAGGCATCAAGGTACAGTCGCACCAATCAATTAAAAGTTTATGATTAAAGCTCAAAACTTGGTTTCACCATTATTAGTCCAATTAATTTTTCTTTTTGAAAATTACCCTTGTTATTGCTTACAATTTGATAAACACATAACACATAACAAGTAATTTAAAAGAAAACACATAACCAACTAATAAATTAATAAAGCGGTGAAAACAATTAGCCACATGCAAGCTTAATTAGATAAAACCCTAATTAAAACAATTATAGGTTTATAATGTGTATAATCAATCAAAACTTTCACTTTGCACAAGTGAGCCACATACATCGAAACTTCGATTGCGTAAGCTATGATCGATTAGTACACCACATAACAAGCAAATTGATTTTAATTATAATTGGAGTCTTCCCCAATTTTAGATCTATCTAATTATTATGTGAAACATATACTTGCATATAATAAATAATCCATGACTAACATGCGTGTTTCGTCATGGATTCATGCATAACAATTACCACATAGCACATCAATATGTAACAACCTAGGGTTTCTATTCAATTTTATTAATCAAATTAATCAAAACACAAAACCCTAAAACATGTTACAAACCTAGGGTTTCTAATTAATTACTAATCAAATTAATTAATTTAAACCACAAACCCTAATTAGGGCTTATGGAGAAATCGAACCCCCCCATAAATTAGGGTTAGGGTTTTAAATTTTTCACAAAATTTAAAGAAAAACCCTAGAAACAATAACGTGTCTATCCAAAACAATCAAAGATACGTTTTTTATTGGTTTTAGTAAGCAATTACATGTTATACATGGCTCGTGATGCCACTGTTAGAATTTTACAATTATGACTATCATAAATAAATACTAATATTAAGTAGCACATAGATGCGGAAGCGTAGGAACAAGTATAAAAAATAATAGTTAACTAAAACATAAATAGTAAACGTACCGTATGCGATTCTTGATTGAGGATGAACAAGTGATGAACCCTAATTAGGGTTTATGTAGATCTATGAATAACCCCTTACCTTTTTGTTATTCGATCACTTGATAATTACTATAGTGATTTCCAACAGTCCGCATATAATATACGTTGTTCTTTGCGCACTAATCTTTTCAAAACCTTCCGTCTTGATCCGAACTCATAAAATAACAAAGCATTTTGTTTTTAGTTCTCTCACATTAATCATTGTGCAATCTATATTACATATAAAGAGAAAATGGTCCAACCTTGAAAAGTGAAATCTTGAAAGTCAAGGGTGAGAGAAAATGAATTGTGTAATTAATACTCTTAATAAAACACCCAATAACTTAAAAGTACAATAATTTATTCACATTGTACAACCAATTAAAAGCATATATATCAAATTAAAAACAATCAATTACAACACCCCTTATTAAAAAGTACAATAAAATATTCATAATATACAATTTAAACAAACTACAACATAATATAAAATATAAAATAATTAAACACACTAATTAATGTTATTTTTAAAACACCCTAAAATGAAAAATATATGTTATTATAAACATTATAAAAATTAATAAAACACACAAAACTTCATACAAGCTAACAAGTTGATGTTGCATATAGTTTTGAAAACTGGACCGGACCAACGGATTCAACTGGGTAAAACATATAGTTTTGAATACAAGGACTAATACACGACGGGTTCAGTTATTAAAAGCATGACTCGGTTTAAATTGATCCGTTTTTCGACCAGAACGGTTCAACCGGGTTTCAAAACATTATGTTTAATCTCCAAATCTTCAAACTTTTATTAGAGGTGGCAAAACGGGCGGGCACAGGCACGGGCTAAAATGGCACGGGCTAAAACGGGCACGGGCTAAACGGACAAATTATAAATAAGGCCAAACGGGCACGGGCTAAAACGAGCAAATTATAATTCAACTATTAAAAACATTCCGAACAGTCCTAAAAACCCCTTTAATTCATCTTGTAAAAAAATCCAGCATCTAAGTCTTAACTATATTTAATTATTTTTTCTGAAAAAAAAAAGATAAAATCTGACTGCAAATTTGAGAAAATCTGCTAGGACAAATGAATAAAAATGCAACTAATTAAATATATCTATCAATTAATTAGATTATTAAATAATTATGCATAAAATAGTTAATAAATGAGATAAATTAAAATTAAAATAGTTGGAATGTTTTATAGTTACCAGTGACAAGTGAATTGGTCGGAAAAAAAAAATGAGAGTAATTGCTTGGACGTTGAATTGTGTGATTCGAAAGCGCCCGGTTATATTAACACTATGTGCCCATTAGCCCATCTAATAATATCTGTTTTTATCTTTTGCTCGTAAGAGCCCATCAAATAAATGCAAGGGGGCAAAAAACGCCCCAAACTTTTAAAAAAGTGTCAAAAATCGCCCAAATATTACAAATTGGGCAAGATTTGCCACCCATAACTTTTATTATTTTTCATTTATAACCCATAAACTTTCTTTTATCACTAAACGATCTGTCGCTATAAAATCCCGTTGCTATGCACGGGTACTCGTCTAGTCTAAATAAAACAAATAAGTAAAACACTTGATTAGATCTAATGATTCATGTCATGATAATTTGATCTAATAGGCCTGACAATCAAAGAGGGCTCAAGGGGTGTGCAAATGGTACCGTCGTATCAGACCTCCACTTAAAAAGGGTCACATTTTTCTTAGTCTAGTATATAAATACGTTAGATATTAAACATATATGATGTATGTAATTCAAGTTTACAGTAAAACCTCTATAAATTAATACTCGATAAATTAATAACCTCGATAAAATTAATAATTTGTCCGGTCCCAACTTAGGACCAGTATAAATTTGGATCCCAATCAATAAAATAATAAGATAATACTTTTTTTGAAACCCCGGTGTATATATATTAGTCCCAACGAAACTATAAATTAATAATTACTAAAAATTTCATATATATTTATATATGCGTGTGTATGAGAGATACACTTCAAAATCCTAAGATTGTTTACTAAAAAATGAATTCATTATCACTTATTATTTTTTGTTGAACTTCAAATCTATATTGAGTTTATCTCAAAATCTCCTTATGGCACTAAAGTGTTGGTGTGTTGTCTTCTCATATCGCAACAAAAAGTGTTAATTTTATTTTTATAAAGTGTGAATATGAATTCATAAAATTCTAATTGGAATTTGTTTTTCAAATTTATTATTCATCTTTAACGAGTACACATTGTATCTGGTATATTACACTTGAAAATTTAAAGGTCATACGTAAAACCTCTATAAATTAATAAATTATTAATTTATCGATATAATAATATCTCGCTAAATTAATAAAATATCCCGGTCCTAACACTATTAATTTATAGAGGTTTTACTGTACATGCAATTTCTTTTTAATTTACAAGTGTAATTGGCCTCCTTGCCATTATTACTTAGGGTCACCGAAAATTACGAAACAACCCTGTTGACAATCTCATAAAGTAGCAATATACAACATTAAGATAGAAGAATCATTTCTTATGTCTATTACGTCTGTTACGTATGATAAATTCATTAAATATAGGTTGCGATTTGTCATATAAGCCAATTAACAATATTGTCAGAGTAAGAAACGTGACGCCCCATATGAGGGAAAAAAAAGTAAAAGAAAAACGTTATTGTTTGGCAGTTAGCATTGTCTCACATGCCAAACCCCTCAGATAAGCGTCACACGAAATATTGTGAGAGCAAAAAACGTGACGCCATGATGAAAACGAACACCATTATATGGCAGTTAGCGTTGTCTCACATGCCGCACCCCTTAGATAGGCGCCATACGAGGGGTAAAATTTGAATCATGATTATGAGAATATCAACAAATTAATGATGAAAAATATTTATTGCAAACCATAATATGATAACAAAAGTTGACAATTGTATTAACATGACACCTTATGTTCGTCTAACACATATACGAATTAACGAATTGGAAAATGGTGAATTTTTTAAACTCAAATGTTCATGACAAAATCGAGATATTAATTATTTTGACTTTTTTCTCAATCACCTCCAAATATGTAGCAATCACTAAATCTCATTTGAAAAGCTTAAACATTAATTTGACACATATTATCATCAAAACAACCCTTTAACCCACCAATAACATAAATTAGCGACACACACATATACAAACCAGATAAAATAAAATAAAAATTGCACATATATCCGGTAAACTTTAAATATTTGCATATTTTTATGAAAATATCAGTTTTCAATGCATAAAGTAAAATACTATTTAAACATATTTTAAGAATTATTCAAAAAGTATATACAATATGCATGTAATTTCCCTAAAAACAAAAATGAAATAAGATAAGCAAGCATTAAAGTATAGAATAAAAAACCAATATTATTATGACACATTATTATTATTATAATATATTACAAAAAACACTTTATTATCTAATTGTCCCCCGTTCACTTCCTTTCCATCGCGTCTCATTACAAAAAAGAAAAAAAAAACCATTTTCACAATTAAAACCCCCAACCTATACATACACCATCTCTATATCTATACACCCCAAAAAACAAACACCATAACCGTCAAAACACACACACACACACACACACAAAAACACACTCACTGTGTGTAAACAACAAACATTCATAAACCCTAATTCCACCCCCTAATAATTCATCATCATCATCATCACTCATATGTTCAATTTCACTAATTCGATTGATAGGGTTTATAATTGAGTATGGGCGATCTTGGTGGTGGTGGAATGGAAGAGGATCGCCCATGGTTTGCAGGGCCGTTGAGTAACCCGGATCCGGATGGGATTCGGGTCGAGACGTGGGCTGAAAGTGAGGAAACGGGTCGGGAGGTGTTGAATTGTGTTTATCCGACTTTGGATAGTGAGGAGAAGAGGAAAGATGTTATTGAGTTTGTGCAGAGGCTTATTAGGTTTAATTTGAGACTTGAGGTGATTGGTTTTTTTTTATATATAATTTCGATATATGTGCTTTTTTTTTTGTTTATATAATTGTATGCTAATGTAATGTATATAAATACGTTAGATATTAAACATATATGATGTATGTAATTCAAGTTTACTGTACATGCAATTTCTTTTTAATTTACAAGTGTAATTGGCCTCCTTGCCATTATTACTTAGGGTCACCGAAAATTACGAAACAACCCTGTTGACAATCTCATAAAGTAGCAATATACAACATTAAGATAGAAGAATCATTTCTTATGTCTATTACGTCTGTTACGTATGATAAATTCATTAAATATAGGTTGCGATTTGTCATATAAGCCAATTAACAATATTGTCAGAGTAAGAAACGTGACGCCCCATATGAGGGGAAAAAAAGTAAAAGAAAAACGTTATTGTTTGGCAGTTAGCATTGTCTCACATGCCAAACCCCTCAGATAAGCGTCACACGAAATATTGTGAGAGCAAAAAACGTGACGCCATGATGAAAACGAACACCATTATATGGCAGTTAGCGTTGTCTCACATGCCGCACCCCTTAGATAGGCGCCATACGAGGGGTAAAATTCGAATCATGATTATGAGAATATCAACAAATTAATGATGAAAAATATTTATTGCAAACCATAATATGATAACAAAAGTTGACAATTGTATTAACATGACACCTTATGTTCGTCTAACACATATACGAATTAACGAATTGGAAAATGGTGAATTTTTTAAACTCAAATGTTCATGACAAAATCGAGATATTAATTATTTTGACTTTTTTCTCAATCACCTCCAAATATGTAGCAATCACTAAATCTCATTTGAAAAGCTTAAACATTAATTTGACACATATTATCATCAAGAGTTTTGCTAAACACTACCCACTGGGTAATGTTTAAGTCACATTAAATAATCTGTTTCTTCCATGTTTAAAGTAATTATGCATTTAACGCACAATAAATTAACATAAAAATTAACTTAAATATATGACATTTTTTATTTAACAAAGTTCAAATTTCCTTTTATATTCATCTTAAGCATTGCCCAGTGGGCATTGTTTAGCAAAACCCTATCATCAAAACAACCCTTTAACCCACCAATAACATAAATTAGCGACACACACATATACAAACCAGATAAAATAAAATAAAAATTGCACATATGTCTGATAAACTTTAAATATTTGCATATTTTTATGAAAATATCAGTTTTCAATGCATAACGTAAAATACTATTTAAACATATTTTAAGAATTATTCAAAAAGTATATACAGTATATGCATGTAATTTCCCTAAAAACAAAAATGAAATAAGATAAGCAAGCATTAAACTATAGAATAAAAAACCAATATTATTATGACACATTATTATATTATAATATTACAAAAAAACTTTATTATCCAATTGTCCCCCGTTCACTTCCTTTCCATCGCGTCTCACAAAACCATTTTCACAATTAAAACCCAACCTATACATACACCATCTCTATATCTATACATCCCAAAACAAACAAACACCATAACCGTCAAAACACACACACACAAAAACACACTCACTGTGTGTAAACAAACATTCATAAACCCTAATTCCACCCCCTAATAATTCATCATCATCATCACCATCACTCATATGTTCAATTTCACTAATTCGATTGATAGGGTTTATAATTGAGTATGGGCGATCTTGGTGGTGGTGGAATGGAAGAGGATCGCCCATGGTTTGCAGGGCCGTTGAGTAACCCGGATCCGGATGGGATTCGGGTCGAGACGTGGGCTGAAAGTGAAGAAACGGGTCGGGAGGTTTTGAATTGTGTTTATCCGACTTTGGATAGTGAGGAGAAGAGGAAAGATGTTATTGAGTTTGTGCAGAGGCTTATTAGGTTTAATTTGAGACTTGAGGTGATTAGTTTTTTATATAATTTCGATATATGTTTTTTTTTTTAAATATATAATTGTATGTGAATTTGTTTGGTGCCGAGCGTTTCGGAGCATTTAGCTTTTTTGATTAAAAGTTGTGGTAGAGAAAAAGTGTTAATTATGAAGCTACTTTCGAAGNTTTGGCGCCGAGCGTTTTGGAGCATTTAGCGTTTTTGATTAAAAGTTGTGGTAGAGAAAAAGTGTTAATTATGAAGCTACTTTCGAAGGCCTAGGTTATTGCTACCCCCTAAAGTGATAGGAATTAGGGGTGACAATTCTGGTCGGGTTTGGGTTGTCAGGTTGGCGGGTCAGAAAACCCCAACCCGAACCTGACCCATTTAACTCATCGGGTCAGCTACATCAACCCTAACCTGTTTACACGTAACCCGAACCTGACCCATTTAACCCGTATATATACTTGGGTTGACGGGTTACATGGGTTAAATATGTTAAACGGGTTTCGGGTTGACCCGTTTAACCCATTTTATATACAAAAGTTAGCACATTACACGAGTTAAACGGGTTAGGGGTCGACCCGTTTAACCCATTTAACCTGTATAATTAATTAATTTAAGTAAAAAAATCTTAAACGGGTTGGCGGGTCGACCCGTTTATTTTATTCCCAACCTGAACCTGACCTGTTTAATAAACGGGTTAGATATGTCGACCTAAACCTGACCCGAAATCTATTTAGCTCAACCCGAAATCTATTTTGGGGGTAGTTCGGCCTAGGGTGCAAATTTCTGACCCCGACAACGAAACCCGACCTGCGACACTATCGGGTTCTACAGTCTAATACACCAGTACTCCGTTGACTCAAATAATATCGATATTTACGGCGATCCAGGTTTCGTCGCCAAAAAAACAAACTCTCACAACCTCATACTATTCAAGACAGCCCAAAATCAGCAGCACGAACACACACACACCAAAATAAAACAACACATCATCTCGTGTCGCCTGGCCAAAACACACAATACATAGATTTTCTTTTAACTAAAAATATATTCACTACTTCTTCACCTTATATGGGTAATAAAATTCCAGGTGTCGCACCTCTCACACACACCCATCATGCTTTTTTTTTTTTTTTTTTTTTTTTTTTTTTTTTTTTTTTTTTTCTGTGTGTGTGTGTGTGTGTGTAAATAATTGTATGCTGAGCTGAGGTTATGTTTGACAAATCTAGCCGTATCAGTTAGAAGTAGTTGGTTGTTTTATAAGTGCTTTTGTAACATAGGTGTAGGTGTAATTATAAAGTGTAAAATGACGTAAAAGCTAAACGCTTCGTTCATTAGCGTTTCAAATACGTTCTTTTAAATTTATTTCAGAAGCTAAATGCTCGTTACCAAACAAGCGTTATATTTTAAATGCTAAATGCTCCAAAAAGCTTGGCGTCAAACATAGCCACAGACAGTGCAAGTAAAGTGCAATTAGTACAATTTGACACAGTGATGTGTTTGTCCTTTGACTGATAACTAATGATATTTTTGACTTAAGTAACAGTAATTCCATTGTTATTAGTAAAAATCGCTAGGCATTAGTGAGGCGGTCGGGTAGGGCCTAGCGATTAATCGGTTAGGCGGGGATTAATCGGTGATTAATCGGATTGGAATTTTTATGCATAAAATTGTAAGTTTAGGTATTATATTATATTATATGTATGAGATAAGCATAATGCATCAAAATTCAAATATTTCAAGTGTTCAAATATAAACATAGTAATACATAATTCTTCAAAGTTCAAAATCAAACTTAGATATTACTCGGTTTGTTGACCATTTTTAAGCGATCTTTGACTGATTTTATCCGATTAATCGGTTTGTTGACCGATTTTTAAGTGATTTTGAATGATTTTTAAGGAATTTTGTTGATCGATTTTTAAGCGATTTTGTCCGATTATTCCGATTTTGTCTGATTAATCGGTTTATTGACCGATTTTAAGTGATCTTTGACAAAAACGATTAAATAGGCCGATTATGATAAATCAAGGCGCTTAGTGAGTGATCAGCGATTATGCGGGGATTAATCGGCCGCCTGGGCCGATTTTTACAACAGAGGTTATTAGTACTATCCTCTTTAGAAATGGGGAAATATTTTGAGGTGTTGAAATAGTGAGATGACAATAATTTTGGGACTGAAGGAGCATTTGATAATTTGTTAGTAAAATAAGTTGCTTTTAAAAGGAGCCACTAACAACATCCTTTTAGTTTTAGCCGAAGCGTGTCTATGATTATGAAGGTTTAAGATTATTATAATCATCTAGGGAAGTGACGAGGAGTTTATAAATGTGAAATTCACGCTAGAGGGAATGATCATTTTTTTAAAATGAAAATCCAAACATCCTCTTATTGCAAGCGTTATTTTAGTATGATTGGAGTTATAGCAATTAGTGGTGCAATTATGTTCATTACTCATCACTGACACTGTCATTGCCTATACTTCATCTGAATCCATAACTTATGAGGATGGGTGAATTGAGTTTAATGAGTCTGGTATGTTGTCCTCACTGTTGTAAGGGGGTGTTTGGGATTGCATATGCAAATGGCCATTTTCATTTTCAAAAAGGGGGTGTTTGGGATTGCTGCACCCCTAGGTTATATTTTTTTGTTTTTGGTTTTTGGTTTTTGGCCCTTTTTTTTTTTTTAAATAATTATTGGCCTAATTTCTCTACATGTGTTTATGCTTGTATGTTCCCCTTGCCCATCTGCGTTTTGCTTATATGTTTATGTATATCTCTCCCACTAATTTTCTTTTACGTGCGTGATGCTTATATGCCTCCATTTTCTAAGCCTTTATGTTGGTTTCTGACTTTCTGTCATACTTATATATTTGCCTTACTCGTGTAATTTCACACAATCATATTTATTTGAGCCCTTTCTCCCTCACATTCGCTTGCTGGAGGTCTTCATGGAAGCAGTCTCCCTACTCCCGGGTTTTCCTGAGGGTAGGGGTATGATCTGTCTACATTCCACCTCCCCCATACCTTGTTTCGACAGGATTGGGTATTGTTGTTGTAGGAAGTCATTGGCGTGTCTTATCGGTGGGTATTTGGTTTTAGGATTACTATGTCCAGGTTTTAACTTGTCCTATATCTATGGGCTATGCGTGGTGCAAGTAACTAAACTGGATTCTGTGGACTCTCTAAACGGCCTCTTTCTACTACTGTGCTACATGAGACATTGATACTGCACTTGGTATCCAAATTATTCATTTAATGATTCCAGGATATCAACTTACGAGTTAAGCCAAACTTGGATTATTTCATGGAACAATGAATATATGCATTATGTATTATATAGTTTGCTGTTTTCTTATTCAATCTCGGGTTTGATTAAAGTATTATAAGCGTTTGATACACTATCTGTCTATTTTAGATCATATTTTAAGTTGGGAATATCTCCGAGAAGTTGGCTTTTGATAAGGGATCTTGGAAGGATGCGATTTATGTCATAGATCCTTGGTTGTTTTTCTTATCAAAATTATATTGATTTTCATTGTTAGCCGCTCCCATTGATTTGAAATAATAGCTGGTATGTTTTTGTCAAGGGCAAGAAGAAAATGACAAGTCGTTTTAGTATGAACGAATATTGGTGTAAATTATATTTAAAATGAAACAAAGTTACTCTCCCCCTTGCTACACACGTTTTCATGTCCCCTTCTTTTGGTTCAATGTTTGTGTCAGTGTGATTGACCAAATTTCAAAGGATGCTGTTACATAATTGAATGCTTAACTTAGTCTGGTGCAGTATTGTAATTATTTAGAATTATTTCAAATGTGGATACTATCTGGAAAAGAACAAATATTAATATTGAGTTTATATTTCTAAGAATCCTAGCAGCCATGGTTGGATGATTGGATCACCCTGTAGTTGGTTTAGACTTTAGAGTTGTATTGTCAAATTCCTCTTTGGGATAGGGGAGATGTGGTCATTAAGCAAAAAATATTAAGGTGTTTGTTGATGCCCTACTGAAAAATGGTGAGAAAATTATAAAAATGATGGTTTTATTTTGGTGCCGTGTGACACCTTGACTGCATCGTTGTAGTTCATCAAGTTCTTGTTTTTGATTAAACAGAGTATTCGAGTTCTTGTCATACTCAGTTTATTTCTCCTCCTATCATTTGGCTATAATGGGTTGTTTGCTACTTGTAATTCAAACGTCGTGACTCATTAGATGACGAAATTTATGTGCTTAATTCATTATAATCAAGTGATTTTATTGCCAACGTGAATTTTTTTACCCATATGGGTTTTTATTGACCAACTTATGTTGTAACTTCTGCCGGTGCACTTGTAGGTATTCCCGTACGGCTCAGTGCCACTTAAGACTTATCTCCCTGATGGAGACATAGATCTGACAGTCCTTAGTACCCCTAACTTGGATGAGATATTGCCTCGTGAAGTTCTTCGTGTTCTTCAGGAAGCAGAGCAGAATGGAAATACTGAATTTGAATTAAAGGATACCCAATTCATCGATGCTGAGGTTATCCTCGTAACTCTACTACTTTGTTTTACTATGCTGTGAATATTTTTGGATTATCTTCAAGTTATATTAGGTTTCGCCCACCGTGCAAATTATCATAACACTTTGACTCTATGTTCCTTTTGTAAATGTGATCTGTAATTCTATTATAAAGTTAGGGTTCTGAAGTGGGTCCTTATTCTGTTTTAGTAGAGGTGGCAGTTTTGATCAAGTTATCTATGAATCTGTCTAGTTGAGTTGTGTTTGTATGTCTCAAACAGTTCACATGATAACAACTGATCAAGTTGGGTGAAAGTTGTTGAAAGTGTATTTTTATTGCATAGCACTGCTTACATCAAGTTGTTCAACAAATTATTAAATTGTTATTGTAATTATATTCAACCTCCATTATCACATTAAGTACTCATGTAAGATCTTAAATTGGACAAAGAAAGTTGTTTGTGGGTCAACCCAACCCGGCCTGGACCAAACCTGTTTTTCAACCTGTGTGACCGACCCATATTGTGACCTATCCAGTTATCCCTGTGTAAACTGCCTTATTCTTCATGTTTATATAAAGTTTCTTATCCATCCTCAGTTCTTGATACCAATCATCATGTTTCTTGTGTTAGGTGAAGCTCGTGAAATGCCTTGTACAAGATATCGTCATAGATATATCTTTTAATCAGCTTGGTGGACTTTGTACACTGTGTTTTCTTGAACAGGTATTGCATAATGTCAAGTACTGAAAGAACATCAATTACTGTAAGCATATTTGGTTATTGTATGAAATGAACTACTAGAACGATTTTATTATTCCGTCCGGTGATGCAATTCTAGAAAAAATATATATATATATATTTCATTATATCTAGTCAACAAAACACTACAAGTTTGTTTCCAAGGTATCCATGTGCATACATGGATCTCCATGTTGGTTCTTTGCTACCTGACCTAGATCAAGTTTAAAGGAGATTTTGTTATAATAATCCTCCAATATCGCTTTATTAAAATATTTATATTGTTATTATAAGAATCACATTGTAATCATATGTAACTCAAAAATTGTCTATATGAGTTAAAGAAAGCGGACAAGAATAGCATGTACGGGTCAACCCCACACAACCTGTAGGGCCTTATAAAAATAGCCCGTTTTGATGCGTTACCTAAGGGTGTGTTTAGTTGTTGGAAAATGAGAAGTTTCCCAGAAAAGTTTTCTAAGAAACACATAGAAAACAGAAAACATGTTCAAAATGAGAATTTTCTGAAATTTCTCTACCGAAAACAGAAAACCTGTTTTCTGCTATTATAACTATGATTTAGAGAACTTGAGTTTAGAGTTCTCCAGTTTTCAAAAGGTTCCCTGGAGAAATAAGAGTTACTTCGTTCTCAAGAAAACTAGAGAAAGAAAATGCACCCTAAGCCGCTCATATTGTTACCTCTACAAGTGTATGTAATTTTGTTTGGTTAACTTTCATCTTTAGTCTATGCCTACCCCCAACTCTTTAAAATAAAGCGCTTGTTGATGATTTGTTATCATTGATTATAATTACATGTAATTCATGTCGTTCTTGATGCAGGTTGACCGTCTTGCGGGCAAAGATCATCTATTCAAGCGCAGCATTATTCTGATAAAAGCATGGTGTTACTATGAAAGCCGTATACTCGGTGCTCATCATGGATTGATATCCACTTATGCTTTGGAAACTCTTGTTTTGTACATTTTCCATGTCTTCCATGCTTCTTTAAATGGTCCCGTAGAGGTGGCATCTCTGGAACCTCAGAGACATTTATTTTTGCAGAATATGATGTATACCTGAACCACCTAATTATTTTCTTCTTTTTCAGGTTCTCTACAGATTTTTGGATTATTATGCCAAATTTGACTGGGATAACTACTGCATCAGTTTGGATGGTCCGGTTTGCAAATCTTCCCTGCCTAGCTTAGCCGGTAAGAAACATGTAAAAGGGCCAGTTATAACCCAGTTATAACCCAGTTATGTGAAACGGGGTCAATATGCATTAGGTTTAATCTAAACAAAAGCTAAGTGAGTCGGTCCACCGGTTTAAAATTCACATAGCACGCAGCTCCAAAAATTGTTTTAAAAAAAGATAAAAAAAAAAAAATTTAAGTTGTTAGCTAGTGTGATATTATAGACTTGTTGTAGTGTTTTACCAGGAGTAAAAAGTTTAGTTCTAGCACTTCATAAATTATTTGGATTTAGTCTAAAAGTGCACCACAATTTGGGCCCAAAATTAATCATTCATATGCCAGGCAAATGATTGGCAAATAACCAAGTTGCTCTATCATCTTCCATCTGTATAATCTCTTGATTTGTTGTATAAATTCAAGAAAGTGTGAGGCAGGTCAAATGGTCAAATCCAACCCAACCTAAAGTTTTCTCTTTTTGACCCGCTATCCATAATTATGCCATTGTGTATGATACTTCTTGCGTGACATTCATGTTTTTGCGATGTGATATCCCTCTCATTGTAGTGGAAACCCCAGACCATCAAGGAACCGATGTTTTGCTCGGTACGGAATTTCGGAAGAACTGCATGGACATGTTCATTGTGCCTTCTAAGGGAGTTGAGACAGATATACGAACCTTCAATCTGAAGAATCTCAATATTATTGATCCTTTGAAAGAAAATAACAATCTTGGACGAAGTGTGCATAGAGGTAAACAGGCATTCGCTCTATGAAGCACTTACAAATATACTCTTGGGTTTTAATCTCAGTTTCTTTTTATTCTGGTAGGAAATTATTATCGTATACGCAGTGCATTTAGATATGGGGCTCGGAGGCTTGGTAAAATTCTGCAACTATCATCCAGTAATATCGGGGATGAGATAAAAAAATTCTTTGTGAACACCTTACAGAGGCATAAACCTAAATGTGGGCCTGATACCACCTTAATATGTGGTGCTAGGGGGTTGGGCACTTTGTCCATATCCTCCCTTAGTGAAGCCTATTATGAAGATGACATCTATTCAAGGTTTTCCGACTTTGATGACTATATGAACGATGTATCAACTGTAGGCTCCACAGAAGCAAACGTGTCGAGTAATGACCATAATCCCCCTCCATACACCAACTCAAATTTGGAGGATGAGAAATCAGGACTTGAGCTATGGATAGAAAGTGGTGGTGGGTCTGAGTTAGTGGATGGAGATACAATCTGCTTGTGTATGAATAACAAGGAAACTAACGACAGCTCATCTGATAATTTGTCATTTGATGTTGTTAGAGAGAAGGATGCAACTGATAGTATTGGGAATACTGAAATATTGAACCCCTTTTCTGATCTCACGGGAGACTATGATGCTCACATTAGGAATCTGTTGTATGGTCAAGGGTGCCATGGTTATGCTTTGTCGTCAACTATGGTTCGTATTAGTCCTCCTACCTCGCCTTATGGAAATACTAATGTGTGGGACCCGGCTGCTCATTCATGGTTGTCCCAACAGAATTCAGGCTCCCGGGTGAATGGAAATGCAAATGGTGTTGTGCTGGGACACCCCACATATCTCAATGGCACCAATCGCACCCCAGCTAATGTTGCGTTGCGTGGGACTGGCCCATATATTCCTGTTGTGGTATGTTCTTTACTCTTTATTGTACGTGTGTTTCTAGTGGTTTGTTTCTCTAAATGGGTCAAAATGGTTAATTTTATGCAGGTCAATTTGGGTTTGACCTTAAAACATTTTTTTTGGTCTTAAATTAAGATTATTTTTTGCCTCCCTAGTTATTAGGGTGTTAAATTTGATTACAGAAGTTATATTTTTGTCCGACCCATTATCCCTTGTGGCTAATTTTTTTAGTTTCACACGTATGATCCGTTAGAGATAAGATATAACCCAGATCAACCCATTAATAAGTAAGTTGTCTGAAAATCCTCTCCCTATTAAATAGCGTATGTGAAATCCTTCTGATGGCAAATAGCTGTACTCCCTTCGTCCATGAAAATTACTATGCTATGGTTTCTTGTTTGTTTGTGAGATGTCTCCAATACCATACCATGTGTCTATATCGACCCACATCCATAACGACAATGCATGGATATGCATATTTTGAAAAAAAATAGAATTTATATTGTAATGAATATAAGAATAAAGATCATTATGGTATACTTTGCTAAAAAAAATCTTGGTACATCAGTAGTCAGTACTGACTGAATAAGTAACATTTACTATGCCAAAATTAACATGCTATTCCTAAAAGCTCCAGGTGTTGTTATATTATGTGCCAAAAATCATCTGATTAAACATGTTGTTGATGCAGAGCTGCACTACATGCAAAGAGAAACCACCTCCCACAAGGGGGAGGGGAAGGGGTCGTGGACAACAACCAGTCTCCAATGGCCATCATCTTCAACCAGTCTCTAATGGCCATCATCTTCAACCAGTCTCCAATGGCCATCATCTTCAACCAGTCTCCAATGGCCATCCTCTTCAACCAGTCTCCAATGGCCATCCTCTTCAACCAGTCTCCAATGGCCATCCTCTTCAACCAGTCTCCAATGGTCATCATCTTCAACGACCTCGTGGGGGTTCTGGTGAACCAAAATTAGCTGTTGAAGCTAATAACCTTGCGACCCAAACGCGACATCAACGGTCCCCAAGACAAGACCATGGCAATGGCAAGTCCCCAAGACAAGACCATGGCAATGGCAATGCCAGCTTATCCAAACAAACTCACCAGCAGCAGCCTAGCCAGGTTAACTCAACCACCAACGGTTTGGCAAATTCAAGGAAACTTGAGTTTGGATCTTTTAAATCTCTGCCCGAGGACCCACCTAACCGAGAGGCGTCTCCCCCCATTGTGCAAAGCCCCAAAGTCAGAAAACAGCGAAGGTAATTTAAATCTACAGCTCCTTTTAGCATTTTTCTTAGGATGGCTAAGTGGTCGGGTAATTGGTCAAAATAAGTTAATATCTGTATAGTCCGATTTTTTAATTTTATTATCCTATTGTCAACTTACTGGGGTTAGATATGATAACAAATATTATATTAGTTCAAATTTTATACTATTTTTCCCCTTAATTAGAGGATTTAGGAGGTATCCTACTTTAGTCGTACATTTTGGGCGACTTAATTTTTTTTTGAAGCCATATGATATGATAGAGAAAAACTAAAAGTTGGTCCGAATGGACCCATTTATAACAGATTGGGTTGAAAGGGCAACATCTGTCCTCTTTATACTTATTTTGTGTGTTGTTTTTTGTGGGGTGTCCAGGAACGGAGAGAATGCATTCCATCTCAAGAATGAAGAAGAATTCCCCCCTCTATCATCAGCCTGAATTTCGTGATTGAAGTGTATAAAAAAAAGAGCTAGTCCGAAAGCAGGATAATCTTTAGATGCTAATCTACCAGATATAACTGATCTTTTAGGGAGGAAAGTAAACCCTTTTTTTTTTTTTTTTTTTTTTTTTTTTTTTTTTTTTTTTTTTTTTTTTTTTTTTTTTTTTTTTTTTTTTTTTTTTTTTTTTTTTTGCTAGTTTTACTTGGAAGCTACCTATGAAACAGATCTTCGTTTGGTTTTTTGGTTTGTTGTGTTATAATGTAGAGAAAAAAGTTACAAAATTTAGAAAACAAGGGGACTTTTTTGCTCAAATGATGCTGAGTATGTTGGTTGGGTGGTTACATCTGCTTTATAATGGTCTAACTGTCGGCTCGAGTTTGTACATGTGAAAATATATTTCTTGGTATAGTTGTATGTTATAGGCGCGCGCGCGCACACACACACACACACATATACATATATATATATATATATATATATATATATATATATATATATATATATATATATATATATATATATAGTGTATCTTTATTTTTAGAACCCTGTTAAGTGCGAGAACTGCTAGAACTCTTATTGGACCGTAGGATGATAAGATCAATGGCTATAAATGAATGTGGCAGTTTTGTAATTAACATGAAAACAAAATATAATTAATTAAAAGAAAAAGGGTATTATAGGAAGTGTCTAAATAAATTGAAACTCATTTATATTATCTGGAAATCAGTTACATATTCAACCCACACACCACATTAACACGCCTCTCTCCCTTATTCCAGATCTGACCGCCGCCACCACCTTTTCTTCATCACAAACCCGTTGAAAAAATCCACCATTAACGACTACATAACCATAGTTCTCATCATCCTTTCTTTTGCTTTGTTTATGCCAAAAAAAACGCCTCCCTCTTTTGATTCTGGTATCCATCGGGCTGTGATCGTGGTTCGAGTTTGGAGGTGGTGGTTTTCATTGTGTCTCCTGTTGGAGTTTTTGGGTTCCTCTTTGAAAACAACAATATTTTAATTGAAGTGATTATATGTTCTCACCTTGTTAGGATAAAAAAAATGGGTTTTGGGAATTTTGTTCCTTACTTCTTTGCGAAGATTGGCTATGCAGTGTAAAATAGCAAGTAAGTGGTTAATTAATTTCTTGATAATGTTCTTAAATTATTTGATATTTACTTATATGAAATATATAAAATAATTATATGTTGTGTTTCTAAAGTGTAGTTTTGTTTACTTTCTTTTTCTATTCGAGACTAGCATAACACAGTATAGATGTATTGTATTATCGTAACTTTGTTGGAAGAATATTATTTATGTTTCTTAGTTGTATGAATGTAAAATAATTTAATATTTGTAGCTGAGGTGAAATTCTTTTACTGTACCATGATTACATGCTATTTTTTGATACAATGGGATCTTGGTTACGGAGTACTAGTTTAATATGAATAGAAATTTTTTAATGATACCAAGATAAAATGATCATGAAATATCTTACATATGTGTTCGGTTGGTATAAAATGAATGAAGAACATATGTGTTTGTTAGTCGGTTTAAAATAAGTGAAAAAAAATGTTTTGTATTTGGATTATAAAACATATATGTTTACGTATAAAACATACATGTTTTTGTATTTGGATTATTAAACATATATGTTTTGTGTTTGGATTATATGTTCATTTATAAACATAAATGTTTTGTGTTTGGATTATTTATGTTTTGCATACATAAAAAAGTTGGTCGCATGTTATTTTTGTTTGCTACTTTAAGCTTTGTGCATGTGTGTTATGTTATCTTGAGTTTTATTAAATGTATTTAATCTTGGCTCTTAATTTTTATAGGCATGACAATATGTTCTTTGAAGGCGTGCACATATGTTTTAACGAATTTGATGAGAAACTGGAGGTACATATGTGTTCTTAGAAGGGGTGCATGTATGTTCTTGGAAGACGTGCATATATGTTCTTGGAAGAAATGCACACACGTTCAAAAGAATTTGATGAGAAACTTCAAACACATATGTTTTTAGAAGGAGTATTCGATTTGTATTTCATTTGATATAAAAATTTGTGTATTATATTATGTTCTTGGTTTGTAATAAATCTAAAGGTTACGACTATAATTTATGTTTTTAGTTTTTATTTAAGAAGTTTGTAGAATATACTGCAAAAACATATATGCAATTACATTTTTAAGTAAAACTAATTTGAAGTTTAAACTATTGTACACTAAAAACACATATAAATTTACATTATTTAAAAGAAACACATATGCACCTTGACTTTCTAGAAACTTGAATGCTAAGAAGTGAAAAAAAAAAAAAAAAAAAAAAAAAAAAAAAAATAAAAAAAAAAAAAAAAAAAAAAAAAAATAAAAAAAAAAAAAAAAATAAAAAAAAAAAAAAAAAAAAAAAAAAAAAAAAAAAAAAAAAAAAAAAAAAAAAA
>LBNU01008242.1:189039-203292 GCA_014162995.1 Artemisia annua
TTTTTTTTTTTTTTTTTTTTTTTTTTTTTTTTTTTTTTTTTTTTTTTTTTTTTTTTTTTTTTTTTTTTTTTTTGCTAGTTTTACTTGGAAGCTACCTATGAAACAGATCTTCGTTTGGTTTTTTGGTTTGTTGTGTTATAATGTAGAGAAAAAAGTTACAAAATTTAGAAAACAAGGGGACTTTTTTGCTCAAATGATGCTGGAGTATGTTGGTTGGGTGGTTACATCTGCTTTAAAATGGTCTAACTGTCGGCTCGAGTTTGTACATGTGAAAATATATTTCTTTGTATAGTTGTATGTTATAGGCATATATATATATGCCTGTTGTCACTCCAGGTCTCATTGTGGATTACCATTTTATAAAATGATTTCTTTGGGGTTTACATTTTTTATTTCTGGAGGCTAATGGTTTATGGGTCTTTGTATAACTGCTCGGTTACCTGTCGATCAAGGAAAAGTGGAGAGAAACTAAAGCTATCAATCATTAGTTACTCTATAATTCGCGCAATGGACATTGTATCGTTAGCTTGTTCTGTATAGCTCTAAAATTTGATTCAAGCATCTAGAACTTTTATCTCCTATATGAAGACTGAAAAGAAGATTAACTTTTCACTTGTCTTTTACTCGTATAGTTGTGTTTAAAGAGTTACATATAAAGATTTAATCGAGTTGCATATATTTCAATTCTGTGATGAAATTGTGAAAGTGTAAATAAAAAATACAGGAAAATGGCAACCGATCATCTGGTGGCTCCACCGACTAGGTTCGCAGACCAACATAAAATCGTGTAGCATCATGATGAAAGATTAAAGAAGACATGGTATCGTGAAAGTGTAAAGAAAAAGTGGAAACCAAAACTACAACGTAGTTTTAAGGCATATGAATTAGGCCTCAAAACAACGTAGTTTTTGGCCCTAACGACGTAGTTTCAAGGCATAAGAATTAGACCTCAAAACGACGTGGTTAACGATATAATTTATTTGACTGTTATGTAAAAGGGTAATATGTCAACACTTAAATCATGCCACATGCCACATGATTCTTTATTGTACATGAAAAGACAAGTTAATGGAATGAATAATATTAGATATAAAGCTGTGTGTGGAATAAACAGACATTAAAGCACCAGTGGTCTAGTGGTAGAATAGTACCCTGCCACGGTACAGACCCGGGTTCGATTCCCGGCTGGTGCATACCTCTGAAGTAGCTTTTGTATGATGATGTTAGATCATCCTACTATGTTCCTTGGAGGTTTTTATTTTTTCGAATGAACAAAATAATAATAATAATAATAAATCCTATTTTTTCAAAGAAACGTATACAGTATATCACATGGAGAAAGTTCAATGCGAAACTAAAATTATCTAAAGAACAAATTAAAAGATCTTAACCACCCATCCAACATCAATCCAATGGCTAAGATTAATTGACATTTTAATTTAATTATTTAACGATGGGGTATTTTGGTAATTCTACTATTTCAATGTCAGGGTTTGTTATACAATCATTTTTCTCAGTTTCTCTCTCTCACAAAAAAACACACACATCCCGTCACCACCCAAAAATAACCGCCGGAAAATAACAAAAATAACAGCCGGTTTCCAAATCTCTCCAGCCGTTTTAGGTGAAGGTGAAGATGTGACGTTGCAGATGTCGTTTGGTGCGTTCCAAGGTGAGGTCGGTGACGGTGGACTTGTCGCCAGAAAGTGATCGGAAATTTTTTCCGGTGAGGTAATAAAGTTTATCTTCCATGACTGATGGTACTGGGGTGACATGCCCCCAACAAATCTTGAGTAGACATCCAAATCGTGTGGAAAAAAAAATCAAATAAATAGAAAAAAAGTCAAGTGCCCTCACCGTAATAATCAGAGTGCCCTCTTCGCTTATTGATAACCAACAATTAAAGAGTCAATACATAAAGATATTAAACATTCTCCGTTGGTTCTTTAGTAGGAAAAAATGGAGAAATGAGATGTTGCTAATTAACAGGGAAGTGGTTAGTGGAGTTGTGGAATGTGGACTTGTGGGTAGCATAATAAATTAATACGAAGTAATACATAAAGATAGCTTTTTCTTTTTAAAATATTACTAGTACTATAGCTTTTGTCGACTCGTGTTCAGAAAAAATATTGTACTCCGTACTTGTTATGATATTCATGTTCAAATTGATTTAAATCTGCATCATATAATTTGCAACATATTTAATTTATTTTTTTTTCTTACCATTAATTACATGTACATAACCTTTGTATATACAAAGTATAAGTGAGTGTTTTTAACATAAACTGATTTATGGGTACAGACTCTTCTAATTTGATATAGGTACTAATACTTGAGATTCATATTGAATCTCATGATATTCACAATGAATCCCTTGTGATTTAATACAGAATCCCATGGGATACACAATAAATCCCATGGGATTCATACTGAATCTCATGTGATTCACAATAAATCCCATGGGATGAATCAAAGAATCCCATGGGATTCATACTGAATCCTTTGTGATTTATCGTCTTTTTACGAATCCCGTGGAATTTTTCTGGACGGAAATTTAAAAAAAAAAAAAAAAAAAAAAAAATCGTCTTTTTACGAATCCCATGGGATTTTTCTGGACGGAAATTTTGAAAAAAAAAAAATCATCTTTTTACGAATCCTGTGGGATTTCTTTACGAATCCCGTGGGATTTTTCTGGACGGAAATTTTGAAAAATAAAATTTCGTCTTTTTACGAATCCCATGGGATTTTTACGAATCCCGTGGGATTTTTCTGGATGGAAATTTTGAAAAAAAATCGTTTTTTTACGAATCTCATGGGATTTTTTACGAATCCCATGGGATTTTTCTGGACGGAATTTTGAAAAAAAAAATTCGTCGAAAGTATATAACAATGCATATCTATAGAAAGATAATTTTTTTCTCGTCGCGATGGTGTATTTTTCGTAGCTTGAAGATTTACTGTTTGCAAGATATGTTGTTTTTTAAAAAAAGGTGGAAAGTGGGTTTTTATATTAAATGAGCTAAAATGCCAATTTTGCCCTCCCTTTGTTATTTTTTGATTTGATCTTAGCCATTAGATGAAAGGTGGATGAATGGTTGAGATTGGCTTATTTGTTTTTTATGTGATACTTGTTTTGCATAGATCTCACCTCATATCACATAACTAAACAGTTTCTATTAAGAAATGATTAGCTTGAGGTTTTAGCCTAAAATTAAGCTAACAATGAGAGCAAATCCAGGATTTACCCACGAATTACATTTTACATTTATAATTCATAGTGAAGTGCATTTGTAAAATAAACATGTAAATATAACTAAAAGTTTTAGACGCATAAAAATGTGTACTTTTTATTTTATCCGTTTAGTTTTCATGTTTTTCTAATCAAGAAACAGTGCTATGTAAAGAACCATGTTAGATACTGGGTCGCTTGTTCAGAGGATGAGGATGATATTGAAGATATTGGCCACTCTATTTTACATGAAGATTATGCTAAAGTGGGCAATCAAAAAACATGGTAAGAATTTATCCATGACATAGGGGATCATGATGATTATAGACTCTTGTGCCAATCCATGGAACTTATGTCAAACAAAATATGCTAAGGTTGGGTACGACTACGAGATGGAAATGCAATCAAATAGCAAGGTGCAGCTCATATTATGAATTTATGATCACTCGAGTACCAAATTGTACAGTTTAAAGTAGCAAAACAATAGTAATTGCATATGATTAGTTATTAAAAGGATACCAGCAAGTTACATAAAACCCACTTCAGGTAACAAGTAATTTATATTTCCTATTTCTTTAGCATAATTTTGTGTGTCCAGGCTCTTTAGAATTAATACACAGTATAAATATATAAGCACTTGCTGGTGCCTGGTATCCTTTTTATAACTAATCATATACAATTAATTTTGTGTGTCCAGGGCTCCAGGCTCTTTAGAATTAATACACAGTATAAATATATAGAATGATAAGATATTAACATCTGTCACTAGTGGTCTAGTGGTAGAATAGAACCCTGTAACGTAACAGACCAGGGTACGATTCCCAGCTGGTGCACCTCAATTGCGGTGAGGAATAACGCGCTACTTATGATGTTGGGTCATCATGGCTGTTCGATTCTTCGAATATTCATAGCGCTTCTGAGCAATTTCTTTTTTGGTTTTTGAGTTTTTAATATTTTGGCTATAGAAATAAGAGTTTTCGTACCGTTTTTAATCATCATTTTGAACTTTTACATGGAAAGTTGTATCCAAGATGCATGAGAACTACTTATCAATAAATGTTTTATTTTATTCCAAGGCTAATTAAATTTTGTGATCACAACAAATCTTTATGACTTCATCGCGAAATGCATTTTGCCAACAAATGAGTCAAAAAGTTTATTATATTAGGGTTTTGGAAACTGATAAAAGGCTATGTTTAAATAGGTTTGCTACTTTCACATAATATTCCAAAAAAAATTTCACACAATGATGTGTCATGACACTTGACCCGCTTATTTTCTATTTACCTTTACCAACTTCTTTTTTTTTTTAACAAATTATTTTGCTACACATCATTTTGTGAAAATAAATTTGTAAGATTTATGTGGTTATAATATTTCCCATGTTTAAAATATTTTAACATACATATACATATATATATATATATATATATATATATATATATATATATATATATATATATATATATATATATATATATATATATATATATATATATATATATATATATAAGCACTTTCAGACGACTTTATGTATAATAGTCTAACTGTCGGTTCGAGTTTGTACATATGAAAATATATTTCTTGGTATAGTTGTATACTTGTATGTTATAGGCATATATGCCTGTTGTCACTCCATGTCTCATTGTGGATTACCATTTTATAAAATGATTTCTTTTGGGGTTACATTTTAGAATTCTGGAGGCTAATGGTTTATGGGTCTTTTATCTTTCCCTTTTCTTAGTTACAGTATTACTGCTCGGGTACCAGTCGATCAAGGAAAAGTGGAGAGAAACTAAAGCTATTAATCATTAGTTACTCTATAATTCATGCAATGGACATTGTATCCTTAGCTTGTTCGGTATAGCTCTAAAATTTGATTCAAGCATCTTGAACTTTGATCTCCCATCTCTATGACGACTAAAAAGAATATCAACTTCTCACTAATCTTTTACTCGTATAGTTTGTTTAAAGAATTACATATGAAGTAGATATATAAAGATTTAATCGAGTTGCATATATTTCAATTCTGTGCCGAAATTGTGAAAGTGTAAAAAAAAATAAAAAAATAAAAATAAAAAAATAGAGGAAAATGGTAACCCACCATCGTGGTCTTCGGCAAGGGGATCCTCTATCCCCATTTCTCTTCATTATTGCTATGGAGGGTCTACATGTGGCGATGGAAGATGCCATGGCAGCCGGCCTTTACAGAGGTTTCAAAATTAATTCTTTGAACCTCTCTCATTTTTTCTTTGCATATGACGCTTTATTCGTTGGTGATTGGTCTCGTGCAAATGTTAAAAGTTTGGTCTCCATTCTTGAGTGCTTCCACCGAGTTTCTGGTCTCAAGATTAATTATCAAAAATCCAATCTTCTTGGAGTGGGTGTTCCTTTTGAAGATGTTAAGTTATTTGCCACTCTTACTGGTTGTAATGCTATGGCTTCTCCCTTCTGCTACTTAGGGTTACCGATTGACTGTAACATGGCTCTAGTAAAGAATTGGGACCCGATCATTGATAAGTTCTCTAAAAAGCCTCGCTTCTTTCCATTGGTGGTAGATCTACCCTTATCACTTCGGTTTTGGGCGCTATTGGTACGTATTACTTCTCCCTTTTTCCGATGCCTATTCATGTAAACAAGAAACTTGAATCTATTAGATCAAAATTCTTCTGGGGTAGTGATGAGAAATCCAATAAGATTCCTTGGATTACCTAGAATTTAGCTCTTGCTGCAAAAGATAAAGGAGGCCCTGCATTGGTAGTTTATACTCGCTTAATCATGCTCTTATCCAAAAATGGCGATGGCGTTTCCTTAACAACCCTCAAGCTCTTTGGGCTCGGTTGATTGTCTCTATTCATGGTACTAATGAGGACGCTTCATCTTTTTTTAGTCATGTAAAAAACCAAGGGGTTTGGGGCAGGATTATAGGCTCCATAAATACTATGCATGAAAAAGGATTCATTCCTCATTCTTAAATTAAGAGGCGTATTAATAATGGTGCTTCTACAAAATTCTGGCATGACACTTGGATTTGGCAACACGTCTCTCAAAAATCAATTTCCGCGCCTTTACTGTCTTGCTCTGAACAGAGACATTATGGTTCGTGATTGCTGGAATCATGGTTGGAAGTTTACTTGGTCCCGTAATATTTCTAGCGGTACAAACGCTAACCAGTTAGCTACCCTACACAAGCTGCTGTCTGAAATCTCTCTTAATGATTCTGCGGATTTTTGGGCCTGGTACATCGAGACTCCTGAGTTCACGGTTAAAAGTGCTCGTAAACACATCGACAATAATTTTCTTCCTGGTGGAGGACTTGCTACAAGGTGGAATCGTTTTCTTCCTAAAAAGATTAACATCTTTATTTAGAGGACTCTTCGTGATCGTCTTCCTTCTAGATGGAATCTCAGTCGTAAAGGTATTGACGTTGCTGATGCGTGGTTTTGTGACCTTACAACAGGTTTTACCTCTCGAAGGATCTCAAGAGGCTTACAACCCCACCAGGCAGTGTACCTGACCGATGTAGTATAGGATAGTGGTAAGTACGGGGGATTGATCGTTCTCTCATAGCCAATAGTGTTCGTTAGGATAGAAAAGCTAATCTAATAGGTCTAAAGGTGGAAGGAAGATTCTTTTTGTATTTTTATATTTTTTAGAAAGCAAGTAAAATCTCAGTTTTTAGAGGAAGGGCGGAATTAGTTGCTAGTCAACTAACCCAAGTTTACTACTTTTGCAAATTAAAATAAAATAAATATCTAAACTATTGTGGTTGTGAAAACAATATGGAGAAAATTGTGTTTACTTAGATTTCATTACTCCCTAACTATATTTTACCGGTTAATTGATATGTGTGTTACTTGTGTGGATGAAGGGTGTATTCCTAATAACTCATGGAGTGGCATACATATCTCTCCAGTTCTATGAGCTCTTATCTCACCCTATGCCATGCACGGCACACCATAGGGGTGTAAACAGTGGCTCATGCTTAAATACTACCTTAATAGCCTAGTATGCTCGACTAACAGTTTCACAAGGACGTTCAAGTCAACGTTACCATAAAGGAGGTTGGCCGTTTTCTTGGCCTAACATGCGATGAAACAATATCCAACAAACAAAACACACACCATCAAACTAATAATTAATAGTTAGGTTCATTAGATTAACAAACATCTAGAGAATTTAAAGCTACTCATGTTAAATTGAAAGATAAGCAAGATAGATAAACGAACAACACATAGACATATTGGATTGAATTAAAGTGAAGACTTTATCTTTAATAAGCACTAGGGTCCAAGGGTTGGAACCTAAATATCACAGAAAATTCGTCTTTAAGGTTTGCCCTAAAGTTCTCAACAAAGTTCACATAATGAATGAAAATTTGGAAAATAATATATAGAAAATAAGTTTCGGACCGACGTCAGCTTATAGGGCCTGAAGCCGTCCCCAGCAGTCGCCGCCGATTCAGGGTTCCGGAGCTAGATCCATTTGGACCCATGGTCAGCTTGAAAACTCCCTGGGCCGCTCTCTTTAACTTAACACGTGACGTGCCTACATCTTGCTAAGCACCTGACGACGTCCAGGTGTAAATTCTTGAAATCTTTCTGGCCTGTCGTTTGATAATTGAATTCCACTCTTTTGTCATCCTTACTGACGGTGTCACCTTGTGACTCCTAACGCCGTCAGGTTGTAATTTTCAGCTTCTTTGAGACTTTATCGTTTTCTTCACTTTTATGCTCCAAAAACGTCCGAATATGCATGTTTTTCAGAATTCCTCTCAAAAGTACCTAAAATGACAAAAGGAACGATTTAGGGCAATATTTGATCACATTTATACGAATTAGGGCTTAAATGACCCCCTAAAAGCGTAACACTTTTCGTCTCATCAGTTGCTTCAATTACTTGTCCCATTTGTGACTGTGGGATAGAAACATCACATCATACTTTGTGGACCTGTTCTTTGGCTACGACGGTTTGGAACCGCGTCCTAAATTGGTTGGATCTTTCCCCTCCAATTATTTCTGATATCCAAGACCTGTATGCGTGGTTAGATGACCTACACATATCGTCTAAAAAGAAAGATACTTTGGAAGTCATTTGTGGTGTGGTTCTTTGGTCAATGTGGAACTACCGTAACGAGACGATCTTTGGCACCGCTTTACCTAAACGTAGTTTATTATTTGACAAGATTGTTGATTGTTCTTTTAGATGGTATTCCTCTAGAAACAAATTGTCTTCCACTTCCTGGAATAATTGGATTAGAAATCCTTTAGAGGATTATTCTTTGTAATCTTTTTCTAGCTCCTTGCTAGTTTGTATAAAATTTTCGCCGTTCTAAAAAAAAAAGTTCACAGACCAACTTTAATAGTATCATGACCAAAGATTAAAGAGACATGGAATTTTGAAAGTGTAAATAATATGTCTACACTTAAATCATGTCATGTTACATGAAAAGATGAGTATGTATCAGCAATGGCATGAATAACGGTTACAAAATAAATCTTTGTGTTGATCAATAAGACATGAAAGCACCAGTGGTCTATTGGTAGAATAGTACCCTGCCGCGGGACCCAGGTTCGATTCCCGGCTGTTTCATTATGCATTCCCCGGTATTGTGTTATATTATCACATTATGTCGGGGTTTGCATCTTTTTAAAAAATCTTCCAAATGCCGAATTCTTTTCTCTTCTTTTTTTCTGTATGAAATGTATAGAAAATATCAGAATGCATATATGACCTTCGTTCTTGTTTTTCTCATGTGATGTTAGTAATCAACTAATCAAATCCGTCATTTTTTAAGAATATGTGATTAAGTATTGAGAATACAAGAGATTAAATAAAAAACAAACAACCGAAACCATAGGTACATAATATCAACAAAACAATCATATTTAGGCCTCGTCAATATGTAGCTATGGTTTCGGTTGTTTGTTTTTTATTTAATCTTTTGTATTCTCAATACTTAATCAATACTGTTTTTATGTGTAAAAACCCATTTCAGGTAACAAGTAATTTATATTTCCTACATTTCTTTAGCATAATACTAGTTATAATGCCCGTGCACGCACGGGGTTTTTTCTAAAAATTTTAATTATGTATTATACTATTATTACATATTGAAATATAAACAAATTAAAGTGTTCTAAATGTTTTTACTTACTAAATTAAAATAATAAATCTTATGCATATATGTATATATATATTTTTTCATTTATTGTTTTAATATAATGATTTTATTCCATTATTATAGGTATAATACTCATAACGCACATAATTTTGACATAAAATTTTAATATTGAAAAGGTTGGGGATTGAGAGAAAACGTGCTACAAACTCTTCTGGCAAGACAAGGTAATGAATAAAGTTGTTATATGTTACATTGTGTTTTTAGCATTGTTGTAAACATAGATCGGTATTTGACATTAACGCAAAGTGTATCCCTTAAGATTATGATATTAACTGCCACAAATACAATCGTAGATATATGCAGCAAGAACGTATCTATCACAAGGCATTTCTGATTTTGGAATCACTTAAAATATACATTAGCCTTTCTCTCACTGACTTTAATAAGGATCTGATGAGGTTTTGGTATGTCACTAACATGTATATAAGAGTTACACATGTATTTTATCACATTCCAACTATGTCCATACATTCGATGCAACAAAGTTTGAGATTTATGTCAGTATTATAGAAACGATATGTAAACTAAGATCCATAAGATATAATTTTTTTCTCATCCACTGATCCATATTCACCAAGAAAAGTTTTCTGGTTTCATGTCTCTATGCACAAACCTAAACATAAGATAAGAGATTGATGTGTTGAGCAAAAAGTAGCACTTACAGAGTTACAGTTGTACTAAAAAAAAAAAAGAATTTAATATTGCCTCAACAGCAATGCAAGCCACCATACTTGCCAACATCGCAAGGAGAAATTGATCAACGGGTCAAAAAAGAATAAACTTCACAAAAAAAGAGTCATATAAAGAGACAATCTTGTAATATGATATGATTGTCCTAAAGATTTCCAAACATCCCAAAGACTCTCGGTCGAAGCATGTCCATGACGAAAAAGATTGAAACTTTTATGTAACGAATGTAAAAGTCACCTTGTAGTGAACATACGGAATTCCGTTACATCCATTCAATGTGCTTTTGCGTTAAAAAAAATACACAAATTAGATCATAAAAACACTAACCAAAGATACTACTCCATATAAGAGGAATTTATGAATCCAAATGATTAGAATGTAATACATACATGTACACCTGCAATTCATACAGAGGGCCATATAGTTTCAACCTTTACTATTATGATGCTCAAACTTTAATGCTACCTAGAAACGAATAATAAATATCAATAGTGCGACATCAATAGGTTATTACAAAGCATTAAAGCAATTAGTAAAACTGCCTAACAGCTCTTCTACGTATATACGGTTCAGCAACTTCAAAAATCCTAAATGCTTGTAACACCCTCATCCATTTATCCATTCATCCAAAATTATATCTCAAAAACATAAATATACAAATCGTTGTAATCAAAGCATGAAAAAATATAACAAATCAAACTTTTAAGAATTATATCTCAAAAACATAACTATACAAATCGGTGTAATCAAAGCATTAAAAAAACTAAGATTAGCTTTACATGTAAAAGATTCGAGCTTCAATAATTCATATCAGTTCAGAAGAAATCAACAAAATTAAACTATACAGAGACAAAAGACCTCGATCAGTACACTATATGAACATACATTCGATTATGGGTGCACTTGTTTGATTTGATTAAATACCTCAGTACACTATATGAACATACATTCGATTGAATATTATTAATTTAGGGTTTTGAGAATGTAGTTTATGTTTGTGGATGAATGTCACGGGTTAATAAGGCTAGAACCTGGGATTCCGCTTTTATTAAAATTTACATTTTTGGTCTAACTTTATGAAAAAATATCACTGAGGCCCATGTGTATTTTCAAGTTTTTTTGTATATATGATATAAAAACGTTTTTTTTTTACCTTTTTAGGTAAATTAGGAAAGAAATAGAGTTAATTATTTTTTAAAATTTAGGGAAAAAATCAATTTAAAAAGAAAATTACTAAATAAGGTATGATTTGATTTAAAAAGTCCCCACTAGGGGTTTTGTTTTATTATATAAAAGATTGTGTGGCCAGGCTTTTTAGAATTAATACACAGTATAAATACATAGAATGTTAAGATATTCGCATCTGTTACCAGTGGTCTAGTGGTAGAATAGTACTCTTCCACGTAACAGACCTGGGTTCGATTCCCTCCTGGTGCATTTCAATTGCAGTGAGGAATAATGCGCTACTTATGATGTTGGGTCATCATATCTGTTCGATTCTTCGAATATTTATAGCGCTTCTGAGCAATTTCTTTTTTTGGTTTTTGAGTTTTTTGTATTTTGGCTATGGAAAATAAAAGTTTGCCTACCGTTTTTAATCATCATTTAGAAAATTTTACAAGAATAGTTTAAAAGATATCAACAAATGCTTTATTTTATCACAAAAAAAATAAAAAAAAATAAAAAAAATAGAGGAAAACGGTAACCCACCATCTGGCAGCTCCACGGCTCCAGCGACTAGGTTCACAGACCAACTTTAATAGTATCATGACCAAAGATTAAAGAGACATGGAATTGTGAAAGTGTAAATAATATGTCTACACTTAAATCATGTCATGTTACATGAAAAGATGAGTATGTATCAGCAATGGCATGAATAACGGTTACAATATAAATCTAGCACGTGGTCTAGTGGTAGAATAGTACCCTGACACGGTATAGACCCGGGTTCGATTCCCGGCTGCTTTATTATGCATTCCCCGGTATTGTGTTATATTATCACATTATGTCGGGGTTTGCATCTTTTTAAAAAATCTTCCAAATGCCGAATTCTTTTCTCTTCTTTTTTTCTGTATGAAATGTATAGAAAATATCAGAATGCATATATGACCTTCGTTCTTGTTTTTCTCATGTGATGTTAGTAATCAACTAATCAAATCCGTCATTTTTTTAAGAATATGTGATTAAGTATTGAGAATACAAGAGATTAAATAAAAAACAAACAACCGAAACCATAGGTACATAATATCAACAAAACAATCATATTTAGGCCTCGTCAATATGTAGCTATGGTTTCGGTTGTTTGTTTTTTATTTAATCTTTTGTATTCTCAATACTTAATCAATACTGTTTTTATGTGTAAAAACCCATTTCAGGTAACAAGTAATTTATATTTCCTACATTTCTTTAGCATAATATTGTGTGGCCAGGCTTTTTAGAATTAATACACAGTATAAATACATAGAATGTTAAGATATTAGCATCTGTTACCAGTGGTCTAGTGGTAGAATAGTACTCTTCCACGTAATAGACCTGGGTTCGATTCCCTCCTGGTGCATTTCAATTGCAGTGAGGAATAATGCGCTACTTATGATGTTGGGTCATCATATCTGTTCGATTCTTCGAATATTTATAGCGCTTCTGAGCAATTTCTTTTTTTGGTTTTTGAGTTTTTTGTATTTTGGCTATGGAAAATAAAAGTTTGCCTACCGTTTTTAATCATCATTTAGAAAATTTTACAAGAATAGTTTAAAAGATATCAACAAATGCTTTATTTTATTCAAAGGCTAATCAAATTTTGTGATCACTACAAATTCTTTATGACTTCATCATGAAATGCATTTTGCTAACAAATGAGTCAAAAAGTTTCTTATATTAGGGTTCGAAACTGATAAACATAATACGAAGGCTATGTTTAAAGAGGTTTGCTATATCCACATAATATTCAGATTTTTTTTTTTTTTTTTTTTTTCAACACATAATGATATGTCATGACACTTGACCCGCTTATTTTCTATTTACCTTTACCAACCTTTTTTGTTTTCTTTCTTTTAACAAATCATTTTGCTACACCTCATTTTGCGAAAATAATTTTGTAAGATATATGTGGTTATAATATTTCCCATGTTTAAAATATTTGAACATACATATATATAAGCACTTTCAGACGACTTTATGTATAATGGTCTTAACTGTCGGTTCGAGTTTGTACATGTGAAAAAAATATATTTCTTGGTATAGTTGTATGTTATAGGCATATATGCCTTTTGTCACTCCAGGTAGGGGCGGAGCCAGGATTTTAAGTTAAAGGGGGCCGAACTGTATAATGAAACAACATCGATATAATATATGTAAGCATTGTCTTTCTAAAAAAAAATATATGTAAGCATTGTGATAGGAATAATTAACAGTTTGAGGCTTTGAGCAAAGTAAGCTAGTACTTTCAGCTATATACCGTTATGAATGTGCTACAAATAACTAGATACCTTAACACTATTGAATGTCTTAGAGCAATCTTTAACACTTAATAATTATGCACTGTAATTATAATTCCTGTTTCTGTAACTTGACTTTTGCATTGTTATTGATGAAAAAATGTTGCAGCTGTCTCTCTTCATCAGTGCGATCCATAATTCACATTCAAACTTCCTCCATTTCCATCTTAAAGGTTATTTAAAATATTTGAATCAAGAAAAACATCATACATAGATGAATAAAAAGAATTAGGATTTTGTTACTGTTGTAGACTATATAAACCATTTACAATCTGATATATATGTATAGCTACCACGTACATGTAAAATAAATTTTATCGGTTTACAAGCTATTTCTCAAAGCAAATGCGACCATATACGCGCGAAGCTTTCTGTAAATGTATATTCATAGGACTTGCCTGCATCTTCCCTCATTTGCGAATAGCTAAGCAGCTAGCACCTTGCCGGTCTTGGTTTTGTTCTCAGCAGAGTCGTGGGGAATGGTTACGCCGCGGGCATCGGTTGTCCGCGTTCCAGCTGGTATAGGTGACTTACGGCCTAGACCAAAAGAACTTTAGACTATATTGGGCTAGCAAGTTTATAGCGCCTCGAGCAGCTACCATTTCAATTCATACTCTTTTCTATATGAAGGCTGACAGCTTTCTTCTTTATTAGTA
>LBNU01008243.1:10661-30738 GCA_014162995.1 Artemisia annua
TAAGTCGTGTTTGCTTAGTGATTCGAGTTTGTGAGTTAAGTGCGGGTATTATAAGTTTGTGATTAATAATCGTTAAGATTATTTAGACTTGTGATTTGATTATTCGAAGAACAAAAGTCTAGAACGATTAAATCACTTGTCTAGAGTTATTATCTTTTTAAAAGATTAATTGACAACTAATCTCGAGAAAGAAAATTAACTCGTCACAAACCATTAGCTCACACTTAATGAATTTCTCGCGTCGCTTTGCAAACATATTGTCTTTTAAATTCATTTACCGTTTTCATTACTTATCGCACTTTAGTTATCGCTTTCTTCAGTCACTTTAATTCATGCAACTTTACTTGTTTACTTATTTTGTGTCGCTTTATCGCTTTCCTTTACTTTAACCGCATTTTAAATTGTCGTTGTAGAATAAACAAACCAAAAATTATCTTTTAAACCTATTCATCTCACATATCTCACGATCTTGAGTGACGAGATCAGTTCAACCCTCGTTGGGACTACGACTCGAGTTTACGAGCTTCACCGCTTGAAAAATGCAATCGTTACTTTTATCAAAGCATTTTCAAGATGAATTACTCTCGCACTGATGTTATACAGTGGGATTGTAATTTCTGTTTCAAACACCTTTTTCTGCTCTTTATAAAAACTCGAATGCCAATTGTTAATACTGATTGTGGTTTTTGACTCAATAATCTGTTGAAGAACTTTAATTCTCTTTTCCACATCATCAAGAATGTCTCTAGTTTCACTTGTGTTAAAAGGATTGTCTAACGACATTTGTTCCAGTTTTGAAAGATTTTTAGAGACAACTTGTGGTTTAGAAAACATTTTCTTAACAACTGACGTTTTGAAAACATTTGGTGTTTGTTTTTGAGGGACAAAAGTGATTCCATTAATTTTGTTCCAATTATCGTAATTAATTGGTTTCAAATCTGGATTCTTTTGTTTCATTTTATTTTGACTCTCTTCAGCAAGAGCTATTGTGTCATCATAATCATGCACATAAGGAGGATCATGTTTAACATATAGCATATTTCCATTATACAAACTATTCTGAGCTTCCTGAGCTTTCTTGAGATGACAAGGAGTTTTGTTACCAAGAGCCATTTTGTGTTTTGTATGGTAGATCGGATCAGTTTGACTTGTAATCATATGAATTGTTTGACTCGAATGACCCGTCATTACCAACAAATTTTCCAACTTTTTGACCATGTTTTGTGACTCAAGGATTTCATTCAAAAGCTTATCTTCTGTCGTTGCAAAGTCTTTTTTCAACTCATCCCGTTCTTTTTCAAGATTGGTATAAGCTGTTTTTTGTTTAGAAAGTTGGTTTTGCAAATCAGAAATTTCCGCGTTTAAGGATTTTATTTTCGTATGAAAATTAACATCAAGTGTATCATACTTTATTTGCAGATGTTTTTCCCTTGAAACGGAATTTTGATAACCAGTTTCTAATTCAGACAATCGTTTTGTATGAAATTCAAAAGCTTTTTCGTTTTCCTTGTACCTCTCAAGCTCAGTGGTCAATTTCGCATTCGCGGCCTTAACATCGCGATTGACCTTTTTCACATTTTCGATTTCAATACTACAATTGTTCAATAATGATTCAAATAAAGCACGTGTTTCCTCATCATTCTCAGCATGCTGGGAAACTGAGCCTCCACTATGATTCATATCGGGAGTTGCCAAAGTAATATTACTACAACTTGGCGTGTCCAGGTATGTATCATACGTGGTTGCTGGAGTCTCAGAATGCTGTTCCTCATGAGGAGACATATCAAATATATCATTATTGATGCAAGTATTGTTTAATGGTACCTCAGATACTGCATTGGTGTCATAGACAGGAGGTGCATCAGAATCTGTGTCGTACTTAGCCTCCTGAAGATTTGCCATGAAGATGCAGTTCGCGTCGATATCCTCTCTATCTTCCATATCATCCATAAGAGCCATGTAATCATTTTCCTCAGCAGTCAATTGGAATCCTGCCTCTTCCTTTTGTGCTAGCATCAATGCTTTCTGCAGATACGCTGTATCTTTCTTTTTCGGCTTAGTAGGACAGTTCCTTGCCATATGACCGACACCTTGACAGTTGAAACACTTAACCAAATTTCCCTGATTCACATTCACATTTCCATAATTCCCACCAACTGGTGCTGCAACATTTCCAACCTGATTACCCATTGCCTGATTACCAACATTCTGACCCCTCTGATTTCCAACAAACTGACCCATCTGATTCCTTCCATACTGACCCATCTGATTCCCTGCATACTGACCCATCTGATTCTGCATATTCTGATTACCCATGTGAAATCCTGTAGCATATCCTTGCTGATTCCCAAAAACTCCAACCATTTGGCCTCCGTTACCCATGTTGAAACTCGGCTGAGCAATCTGCTTGTTGCGAGTGTTCGATGAAATCCTTTGGTTGTTGTTTGTTGGTGAAGAATAGCGTCCTTGAAATGCCTTTGTCAGAAAAGCAAATGCTTGTGTCAAATTTGCAGTAGCTTCATCATTGTCAGTGAATTCTGGTTCATGTTGTTGTGGAATGACTTGTTGTTGTTGTGGGTAGACTTGTTGTTGATAGATAGGTGTTGGTTGTTGAATGTATGGTAGCTGCATGTTGTTGTGAGTGGAAGATGATGATGGTTGATGTGGTGTGATCACTGGTAGAGGTGTTGGTGTAGTAGCAATTAGTGCGAGAGGATCATGATTCTTTGCTAACTTTTCTTTCCTTACTTCATTGGCTTCAGCTTGGTTTTGCTTCAAAAAGTCATAGAGTTGATCATAATTCACCTGATGAAGATTCTTAGTTTGGTTGACAATTGTAACATATCGACCCCATTCCTCTGGTAGATTGCTGACGAACTTGATGTTTGTCACAATTTGTCGCGGTTCCAACTTGTTTCTAATCAGCTCATTCATCAAGGTACAAAACCTGGTGTAGTATGATTCAATCTGTTCACCTGCTGTAGACGTGAAGTTCTCCCATTCAGTTAGAAGCTTGTTTTCAACATCTTGTTGTCCAATTTCTGTTCCATGACAAAGTCTTCTAACTCGTTCCCACATAGCATAAGCGGTTTCACAACTGTCAACTGCAGCAAAGATCTCACGAGGTAAACCGAGTTGAATGAGATGCATTGCCATATCATCTGCTTTGATTCGCTTCCAGTCTTCAGGTGTGTAATCATCTTCTGTTTGGTCACGATAGAATGGTTGAGTAGGAGGTGTTGTATCTGGATTTCCCGGATCTAGAACTTGTTTTGGCTTAAATGGACCTTGTTCAATGGATTTGATCATAAGTTTGCCATCATCCTTGGTTTTGATGTAACGAAGCATACGGCTTGTCCATGGAAGATAACCACCTTTTTCAACATAGGAGGATGGTTTTCGGCGCCGGCAGCATGAATATCTTGTTGAGTTGCCATTGATTAAGTGATGATTGATAAAGTTGATCTTTGATCGGTTCAACGAAATAGGAGTTGAGTTTGGTGAGGTTCCTTTGTTGTAGGTATGTGTCCTTAATCGAAACTTTGCTATGAAGAAGCTTCTAGAAAGTTTTAGAAACTTTTGAAAAGTTTTAGAAACTTTTGCAAAGTTTTAGAGAATTTTAGAAAATTTTCAAAGTTCTAGATAAAAAGATCTAGATAAAAAGATCTTGATAAAAGTTCTAGATAAAAAGATCTAGATAAAAAGATCTAGATAATTTTCAAACTTTCTAAATTATACAATTTAGAGAGTATACCACGAGTCAAAGTGTTTTCTCACTTATACAAGTAAGGGAAACACCGAGTAATCCACCAAATCTGAAGAAAACCGCTAGAGAATGATCTAGATAATTTAGAGTCTAAGGTTCTAGATAAAAAGATCTAGATAATTTAGGGTCTAAAAGATCTAGATAATTTTGGCAGATTTTGAATCCGCAAAAAGCACACCCAAATGAAGTTTGTATTCCAAGATTCTTGTACTTCTAGCCTTAAAAACACCAAAACTTGAAGAAAGTTGCAAACTTGATGATTTTTATGAAACTTTTTAAAGTTCTAGATAAATAGTACAAAACCAAGTACGAATTTTTTAAAGCTTGAATCTTTCAAAAAGATTGAAACTTTCTTGTTGAGAAAGGTTTATAACACTAGTTTGTAAGCAAAAGAGTGTTAAAAACACAAAAAGAACAAGAAAGGTACGAAATTTTTGAAAAAATTCGTGTGGTACAAGCTTGAAAACACGAACTAAACCAACTCAAAACACTCCTAAATCATTGTTAGGCTCTTGATACCACTTGTATGACCTTGGATATATCAACTTTATCACTAATACAAGCACAATATGTAGTAAAGATGGTGACTTGATGATATATATGTATGTGTTTTAGAGAGAGAAAGTAGTAAGAGAAACTAGAGAGAATTTTTCATATAAAACACACACTTACACACACAAGCACACCTTACAAATGAAGGTTTAGGTGGCTTATATACTTAGAGAGAAAGGCCTCATGGGCTTTCTAATGGACTTGGACTTGGTGGACTTTTGTTACATAAAAGGCTTATACAATATAACTTATAACATATTAGCTTACTAAGTCCACAAGTCCAAATGACTAATCTATCATACGTTTACGACACATTACAAAGTTCTTAGGATTTGAATGACCATCACTTCTTTATATTTCTTTGATGCTAACAGTTATTTTTTAGGCTTTTGATAAGGACAAGTCCTCGCTAAAAGTTTTTAACGATGACTTGTCCTCGCCAAAATATTCTCGCTAAAGACTCGTCACGAATACCTTTGGCGACGACGGTTTGAGTTTATCAATGACACAATAGACTCAAATAGCCTCATCAATGTTCATGTTGTGTTTTCTGAATTGGCTAAATATACGAAGAAGCTCATTGTATTGTTCGATAACCGGTGTAGAATCAATCATCTTGTAAATGCTAAAAGTACTCACTAGGAACTTTTTACTAGAAGCATCCTCAGACATATACTTAGCTTCCAAAGAGTTCCATAGTTCTTTAACAGATTCATGGTTTTGATAAATATTAAAAAGGAAATAAGACATACCATTTAGTATCAACCAACGACACGCATAGTCATCATTCTCCCATTTTCTCCTCCTACTTTTTTGTTTCACCATAGCATCAACACCATCACCATCATCTGGAATTGGTGTGTCAAGAATGTACACCACACTCATGCTGGAAAGGAAGAAGTGCATCTTGTTTTGCCATCTCCTAAACTCCATTCCTTCAAACTTATCGAGTTTGGAAAGTTAGCCGCCACATGCATAATTGTGCCTCCATTGAATATAACCAAATAGTTTATTTTGATTGTTGGTGGTTTCATAGTTAGGTGAAGATAATCAAACCAGATATCACAATGATTCGTGCAATCATTTCCAAAAGAAACTATCCGACCATATTTGTCTTGGTTACACGAATATTTCTTGGGGATAATTCAAAGTGTCATGTTCTTGATTTAGGCACAAATGCAAGAACCCTTTCGCTTTCAAATGTTTAATTTCGGTCTGTGTATCTCAGGTATGATGTTTCTCTTATTCAAATAGTACTCGAGTCAATCGAATTATGAGAACTAATGACTCATTAATCTCCTCATAATGTTCCTCCATTGTAGCAATAGTGGTTACAAGACTAATTGAATATGATCATTTACCACCGGTTAATACTGCCCTTGAATAGGTTAAAAGCCATTACAAGTTAGTATAAAATCAGTTCCATCAAGTCCACAAACTCATCAGCATACTAGCTGAAGTGTTTGCTCGCTAATGAGCTTGATCACTGAATGAGCTTGCTCCGTGAGTATACTCACTGAGGAGTTCACTCATCAATGAGCACATTAGAGGGTTGAACCATATGATGAGACTGCTCCCTGATAAAGTCGTTCAAAATCTACTTAATGAAGAGTATAACTTACTTAACTCATCAGCCTTATAAGATCGTTCTGAGTCCATTCACTGAAGAGTATAACTTACTAAACTTATCAGCTACCTGATTTCTACAACAATACTATTTTGAGTTAGGGAGCTTCAGTGACTTGATGAGTGTACATTTTGTACCTCCAAACCCGTTTCCGGTATGACTAGAACCCTCAATTGCACAAAATTTCCAACAAATTTCAAGATATGCTTGGAAGTGTCTCACTAAGTATCTCACCCTTGTAAATATCTATGAACAATGTATCTTATGATTTGCTAGATTTGCATCAATACCATACAAATTTTGATTATACCAGGCACAATATATTCTTGAAGTAAAGTTGATACAAAATATGATAAAGTACATCATCGGATATCATAAAAAATTATACAAGTATAGATCGATGTGCATCATGTATCTAGCTAATTCTGTCCAAGATAATTAGTTTTGGTGATAAAAATCTTATTTTGATACGATTGTTACACGCTTTCTCAATATAATATCTGCAATAAAAAAAATTAAACAAATCAAAGGTTGAAGAAAAAATTGCTCATTAAGGGATTGGTTTAGTTTAAGAGATGACGAAAAACAAATTGGCATATCATATGTCTACTTTATTACTATGCCTTCTAGCTGTCTACCTTTAACTTCTATCAAAGCTCTAATTAGAACCAACAATTTATATACTTGAAATTGATGCGATTTAAAGTGATCATAAAATGTCTTACTAGAGGGTTTTCTTTTTACATTTAACAATGCTAAGCCTGAAATGGAGCATTATTTGGTATGCATGTGTCCAAAAACCGTTATAAAACAAATAAAAACATTGAGGGTGCGTTTAGTTAAAGAAAAAATTCTCTTGTTTTCTATCTCTAGTTTTGTAAAAATTTGAAAGGGAAATTTATCTCTACAAAACACTTGAAAATATAGAAAACGCTTTTAGTTGATGTTTGTATTTTCTATTTTGAAAAAGGAGAAGGAGGGTTGTGGGTTACAAAGGAAAAATAACTAAAATTTCTTTTGTAATTTTCCTTGTTATGTTATGAAAAAAGGGATTTTGTGTTTTGCAAAAAAAATGTTATAAAACGTTGATTTGAACACGATATTTGTTTTACTTGTTTTCCACAAAACATTTTATAGAAAACAAGAGTGTTTTCCCCCGACTAAGCGCACCCTTACCATTTTTAATGAGTGATTGCATTCATATATAGCGCCAATGATGTCTGCTACATCAATCCATACGATTTGGGCCAAATCCTTACGCTTCATCCTTGATCTTTTTTTGTTGTCCCGTCCATCCTTTAAAGCAAACTATGTTAAGCCCACCCACGTGCCTCCTACGTGAGCGTATTTTTGCCATTTTTAGGATCCTGATTAGTAGGTAATATGTTCATTTATTTATCGTTTATATTGAATTCTTTGTTTTCATTTAGTTTTTACCTCTATTATATTAGAGTTCTAAAAGTTTTGTGAACCCGGTAATATTTGGTCCTAATTTCGTACCTAATTGCCTATGTAATAAACCAGCGTTTTGAAACTGAACTGAACTGGCCGATTCAACTCATTTGAACCAAACCCGGCCGGTTCGACCGTACTTGGTTCAACCTGAAAAAACCGATAACAGAATGAAGGACCAATTAGATGTCCGGTTTGATTCTAAAAACCATGAATAAAACCGATGTATGTAATAGTCGAAAGAAATTATTGCTCCTTTTGCAGATTCCTTGGTATCTTTTTAAGGACTACGGAAACTTCGGTTTCCCTTCACCGAGTATTACAGCTAAGGAAAATTTAAAAAAAAATATATATATATCTTCCAATTCTGCTCAACCGGCATGCAAGCTGTTTAGCTTTTGAGATTCGAGTTTGATACGATTGTTACACGCTTTCTCAATATAATATCTGCAATAAAAAAAATTAAACAAATCAAAGGTTGAAGAAAAAATTGCTCATTAAGGGATTGGTTTAGTTTAAGAGATGACAAAAAACAAATTGGCATATCATATGTCTACTTTATTACTATGCCTTCTAGCTGTCTACCTTTAACTTCTATCAAAGCTCTAATTAGAACCAACAATTTATATACTTGAAATTGATGCGATTTAAAGTGATCATAAAATGTCTTACTAGAGGGTTTTCTTTTTACATTTAACAATGCTAAGCCTGAAATGGAGCATTATTTGGTATGCACGTGTCCAAAAACCGTTATAAAACAAATAAAAACATTGAGGGTGCGTTTAGTTAAAGAAAAAATTCTCTTGTTTTCTATCTCTAGTTTTGTAAAAATTTGAAAGGGAAATTTATCTCTACAAAACACTTGAAAATATAGAAAACGCTTTTAGTTGATGTTTGTATTTTCTATTTTGAAGAAGGAGAAGGAGGGTTGTGGGTTACAAAGGAAAAATAACTAAAATTTCTTTTGTAATTTTCCTTGTTATGTTATGAAATAAGGGATTTTGTGTTTTGCAAAAAAAATGTTATAAAACGTTGATTTGAACACGATATTTGTTTTACTTGTTTTCCACAAAACATTTTATAGAAAACAAGAGTGTTTTCCCCCGACTAAGCGCACCCTTACCATTTTTAATGAGTGATTGCATTCATATATAGCGCCAATGATGTCTGCTACATCAATCCATACGATTTGGGCCAAATCCTTACGCTTCATCCTTGATCTTTTTTTGTTGTCCCGTCCATCCTTTAAAGCAAACTATGTAAACACTGTCCACCCCTATTAATAACAGTTCTCATTTTTTTCATTAAGTCCAGTTAAGCCCACCCACGTGCCTCCTACGTGAGCGTATTTTTGCCATTTTTAGGATCCTGATTAGTAGGTAATATGTTCATTTATTTATCGTTTATATTGAATTCTTTGTTTTCATTTAGTTTTTACCTCTATTATATTAGAGTTCTAAAAGTTTTGTGAACACGGTAATATTTGGTCCTAATTTCGTACCTAATTGCCTATGTAATAAACCAGCGTTTTGAAACTGAACTGAACTGGCCGATTCAACTCATTTGAACCAAACCCGGCCGGTTCGACCGTACTTGGTTCAACCTGAAAAAACCGATAACAGAATGAAGGACCAATTAGATGTCCGGTTTGATTCTAAAAACCATGAATAAAACCGATGTATGTAATAGTCGAAAGAAATTATTGCTCCTTTTGCAGATTCCTTGGTATCTTTTTAAGGACTACGGAAACTTCGGTTTCCCTTCACCGAGTATTACAGCTAAGGAAAATTAAAAAATATATATATATCTTCCAATTCTGCTCAACCGGCATGCAAGCTGTTTAGCTTTTGAGATTCATTAATGAGCAAAGTGTATGTGAGCCATTGAACTTCGCTATTATTTTAAGGGAAACTATTTTTAGTACTTAATTAGACACCAATAATTGACAATATAGCTTTTCAAAAACAGCCATTTTGAAAAGTAATAACGTACACATTTCGTTTTTTTTCCCTAGAACTCCAAAAGCAAACTTCTCTTTCTTTTAGCAAACATGGCATTTGTTAATTAAGAATTTTTGGTAGATATGGTTTGTTAAAATTCTGTGAAAATAAATATAGGTTTACAGAAGAAGTTCGCGGCACTATATTTTTCTTATAGTGCTGCTAAAAAATGAGACCTTCGCGAGCCAAATGTGTTGTAGTTTTTTTTTCTTTTTTTTTCTTTTGTTTTTTTTTCATCGTTTATATATGAAAGTAAAAATATAATGTTGGCAATTATTATGATGCGAATGAAGTATTATTTAGGGCTAATGACCTCTAAATGTATCATAGTTCTCATCATTTCCTTCTATATGTATTGAACAATTTTTTTGCTATTATGTGTATTAAACTTATTTTTTGGGCATTTGTGTATTTTATGACCATTTTGCCCCTCACATGTTAATAGAATGAGGAGTAAAATGGTCATTAGTACACAAAAAACCCAAAAAATCAAGTTTAGTACACATAATAGCAAAAAAAATTGTTCGATACATATAAAAGAAATAAGTGACAACTATGATACATTTTGATGTCATTAGCCCTATTATTTATCTAGTAGGGTTTACGATGATCATAAACTTCATATACAGGTTGCAACCAGAACTCTACTAGATGATGCACACAATGGTTTTAAGAATGGAAATTTTCTTTGTTCACCGTTGTCACTTGATATCATATCGGGCATGCTGGCTGCTGGCTGCTGGAGCCGAAGGCGAGACTTTAGGGTTTCTTGGACATGATAGCATCGACCAACTTCTTTCTGAGTCACCTATACTTGCAAATTATTTTCAAATATATTTTCTAAACCATGCAAGGGTGGAAACGATCTTGAATTCAGTTTGGTGAATGGTAATTTGGGTAGACAAAAAAGCGGAACCTGTTAGATCTTCTTACCGAAAGGTTCTTGAAACTGTTTACAAAACAAAAGCTAGATATGACTTTGATAACAAGGTATTTTATGTAAAGTTTTCTGCTTTCTTTCTTAGAATTTACATAGTTTATGTTTAAAGTTATTAATCAAATTGGTTTATAGGTGAAGTGTGATGAAGCAGTCCGTGAAATAAATTCATAGGTTAATTTGCAAGGTAACTAAGGATTTAATCCCCACAATTTTTAATGGCATCGGTAAAGATGATCTAATTGTGATGGCGAACGCTTTGTATTTTAAAGGAGCATGGTCTAAACCATTAATTTATTGCAGAGAAGATAAAGGATAAATGCTTTTATCTAATTGATAGGAAGAAGGTTTTAGTCCCCTTCATGACTGTTCAAAGAGGGAGGTTCGACTATGGTTCCTTCAACGGCTACAAGATGATCAGATTTCCATATAAAAGTAACGACCAATCAAACGAGTTCTCTATGTGTATCTTTCTCCCATATATAGGAACGATGGATTGCAAAATCTGCTTGAACTTTTTCATTCTGATGGTGCTTAATTTCATGGAGATTTTGACCTCAAACGGGCGGACCCAGGCATAGACTTTGGGGGGGCGGTGCCCTCCACGACTCGCCGAAAAAGTTCAGATTTTAGTGTAAAAAAAAATTTTTGGGACCTTTTTATTAAATTGCACCCCTCCAAAAAAATCAAATTGCCCCCCACCTTGAAGCCAAAAATGTAAAAACCTTAGTTTTTAGTGTTTGCATCACGAATTTTATCAAAAAAAAAAAATTTCGCCCCACGCCTTGGAAAATCCTGGGTCCGCCAGTGAAACCGGAAAGGCTTTCTAACCTATGGATACCCAAGTTCAAGATATCTTGTACATTCGATCCTAATAAGGTTATGAGACAAATGGGATTGACAATTCCGTTTGAAACAACAAATAATGAGCTTAGTGGGATAGTAGATATGAGAGGTCTCTATGAAATATGCTTTATGTGTCAAAAATTAATCAGTTCTCTTATATTGAAGTGGACAAAAAAGGAACCGTAACTGTTGCCTGTACAAGGGCGCTTGTGGCTGGGGGTGGTGGTCCACCACCAACAAGTTTTGTGGTTGACCATGCATCCGTTCATGTTCATGATAAGAGAAGAGACTTCTCGTGCTATTTCGTTCGTGGGAGCTGTTCTCAACCCTGGTGCTAACTAGGTAGCTACTTTCCTTAGTTTAATACTTAATGTCCACATCAAATGAATATCATTCTTCAAGTTTTGATTTAGATGTTCATTCTTCAAGTCTTGTGTGCTCAGAGTCTTGTGGGCTGTCAAGTGACATGGCTTCATACGAAGAAACCGAAATCTTAGCTGTTGAACTTGATTCAAAACACATGAAAACCATTACAAATGTTTATACTTCACGTCCTAGGACAATTCATTAGCGTGATATATTGTAAAGCCCAGACTACCATAAAAAATGTCACATTTGACTTGTTCTTATATCTCAATAATGGCATATATACATTATATGTTGACATACATATTATGGCTGACATACATTATATGTTGGGCTGTATCTGTTCATAATTTCTGCCTTGTTTAATTGATACATGATTTGGTTCTTAACCAAGACGAAGGTGGCTAAGTGGTAAGGCACTTTACTTCCTCACAAGAAGTTAAGAGTTCAAACCTTACTAGTTACACATTTTGGTGGTGGCTAGGGAAAAAGGGTCGGAAATGCTCAGGGAGATATTCCGGTTAAGACGCATACATCTTGAGTCAACTTGTGATGAGCTATTATAAGTATAATTGTCATGTGCCTTATTTTCCGTTTTGTGTAAGCGTAACAGAAGTCAAGCTTCTAATGACCGTAATATAGGTCAAGCTTCTGATGACCGTAATATAAGTCAAGCTTTATGCATAATTAACCTTCAAATCTTATGTTTATTGAGGGGCGGAATTAGCATACAGGAGTGGTTCTCGGAAACCACTTTAGAAATAATTCAGGAATTTTAGGATACCTTTTAAAAAGTGTTAGAAACAGCCTTGACAATGACATGATAATGAATGAGAAGGATATGGAGAAAATTAGTGATGTTTCCAATGTAGTAGAGTACTAAAATGTTGATGAAAATTTAGAAGAAAAAAAGGACGGAATAGAGACCAAAACGCGAAAGGGCACTTGGCTTGGCAAGTCGCGTTTCAAAATCAAATTTCTTATGCATGAGGCTTCTCTCTTCAAACATTAAAAAGCCGCTCCATTCTTGATGGATACCCACCTACTAACGGCTCCCCTATTTTCACATGGGCATGGAGATGTGAAATTAAATCTGGTCTCAAACCTGCCCAATTCAGTGAACTAATGGGCCTAAAGGGCAATTACAAGCCTACTGATTCTAGAGATACTGGAAGTCTGGAAATGCAATCTTGACCCATCTAAAGTTTATTTGGTTAGTGCTTTGAACAAGCAAATTAAAGTGAAAAATTTGCATTCGTTTGGCTAGTGGCGGAGCTAGGATTTTAGGTTAAGGGGTGAATTACTTTTAATGATAACAGTGTATAATCTAATCAGAATGAACTACTTTATCTCTTATAAATAAACCGATAGTTATTTCATTCACATGAGTCGAACTATAAAAATAAGAATGAACTCAATTTGATTATTAATTTTGGTTATTAACTAGTTACAGATTGAAAAGTTGTGTGCTATCACAAGTAGCAAAGAAAGTGTTAATTGTTTGTTTATGTTGATTATTCTAATCACATAACTTGAAATTCTTACATAACAGAAGGTGACAACATTAAACATTTTATATTATCAAAACTAAGAAAAAACATAAGGGAAAATGAATTGTATTGAATTGACCTTGAGATGATTGAACCTTAAGATATAGTGATTTCTTTGATTTTGATTTTGGTATTTTGCATCAGAAAAGGATGTAGTTCTCACTATCAATTAAGGGATGCAAATTACATAAATCTTATATATTATGGGCTATTGGGCTTTACTAGTCACTAGATTGTTGGATCACCGAGGGGCATCTAGCATCCACTAGTCACCTCCCCCGGCACCTCCACCCTGCCTTTGGCTCAATGATCCAGTAAAACAAATTAGTCCCAATAAAATTTAATATTTATGGGCTTACCTTTAAAAATTACTAATTAAAAAAAATAATAATAATAATAATAATTAAAATTAATATAGATAATGATAGCGTATGAGAATTTTAGCCCAATAGCTAAAACACATACGACTAATTCCAAGCCATAACAGGGAAGCCCATAAAGACACAGCCCGGAGAAACCTATCTCCAGGTAACAACTCGAATGACAACTGTCTCGACAGACCATTATGGTGCCAGTGCCACATGCATCACCTCATTAGTGCATAAAGAAATGCAGCCAGCATATCGCCTACAGTACGTCGTATGAAGATTCCTTTCGTAAGAGCCAAGAATGAATGGCCACATGTCGTTTTTGTCTTCTCCGTAGGATGACTCTCACGTGGGTCTCTCTAAGCCGTTGGATCTCATCCAACATATATCATAACTCTAAATGCATCCCTATAAATACACATTCATTTCATGAGAATAGACCAAGTTCATCTTCTCCATAACATACACAAAACTCTAGTTGTATGTGAGCATTACCACGGCTTTAGAAAAACACTCTTATCTTGTGGTTCTTGCCAGGAAACTGAACATACGATTAGCCTAATTTCACACCATAAAGTTACCTTACTCCTAGCTTTACGTACCATACACAAACATGGCGCTAAAAGTGGCAATTTCTGACTCGACATGAAAATAAACATGTTCGGGTTGAGTCTAAATAGGTCTCAGGTCGTGTTTGGGTCAACCCATCTAACCCGTTTATTAAACAAGTCAGGTTTGGGTTAAGAATTGGTTAAATGGGTTGACCCACCAACCCGTTAAAGATATTTTTAATAACTTTAAAATTATATATCTTTGATTATATGGGTTAAACGGGTCGACCCGTAAATCTGTTTAACTTGTCTAACCCGTGTAATGTGCCACTTTTTTAGATATACGGGTTGAATGCGTCAACCCAAAACCCGTTTTAGATATATGGGTTAAATAGGTCGTATTCGAGTTATGAGTAAACAGATTAAGGTTGACAAGGCCGACATGACTATTTAAATAGGTTGTGTTCGGGTTGGGGTTTTTTGACCCACCAACCTGACAACCCAAACCTATTAAACTGAACCCGACCCACACCTTCATGGGACCATGAAATCAACAAATCCGTCAGTTTCCATTTTTTAGACGCCAGAAAATAAAATCCTGAAATTTCACTTTTTCCTTTCAAACACGAACCAAACCTTCATCTCATCTTTTTATCATAATTAAAAACTTTATCTCAATAACATGACAGGTGAACAAAACCAACTTTATCTTAGAAACAAACCAAAACTCGATCAGCTACCCCACATACACCTAATTTAAACCTGGATGCCAGGTAAGAAACGAAATAGTTAGGTACTTCAGAAATGGGTCCCAACAACTAAAGAACACTTCCGCTTGAAAGGATTCTAGTAGTCTTCACAGTTGTGATAGATTCGCATAAGATAAGCAGGATCTATGCGGACGGAGGTAACTCAGTTAACATCATGCATGATCACTGTTTCAAACAACTACAAAGAAAATCATGAAAACGATACTACAACAAGAAACCACGGTGAAAAATCACCCACCACCAAGAACAGTCAAAATGGAATTTCACGTTGTCAAATCAAATTCCAAATATAACATATTATTCAGTAGAACAACCATTCAACAGTTGTGTGCGGATGTCCATAATTCAATAGCATGTACAGTTCCTAACAAAATCAAGAGTTGCCACAGTTAAAAGTGATTACCCAGAGTAAGATATTGAAAGAAATCCAACACTACGAGAAAAGGAAAGCTATAGTTATAATCAAAATGACAAAAAAATGGACCAAACAATAATAAAGGGAAAGAAACTATACCCCTTCCATCCTAATAGAGCACAGGCATGAAGCCCTCATCCCAGTGTGAGCTTAAATGAGCTTGAACCAAGACACCTTCATGAAAGGGACTTTAATAGATGGACACATCAGAAACGTGTTAAAAAGTTTCTTGGGAGGACCATGTGGGATGGTAGGGACTACGGGAGCATTATCATGATGAATATCATAACTCCAGCCAATATAATCATCAGGAATCACATCTAGGTTAAAGTCAACTCAGATCCAATTTTAATGCCAACCAGTAAACCCGTGAGAGATCATCTCTATATTAAAATGATTATTAGCCCTAGGCTTCTTTTTTTTTCTATAGTCCACCAAGAGGTGCATTGTTCAACTCGAAAAAGTTACGTAAAATGGTCAGATAGAGCCTAGTTAACCGAAAAACACACCATGATGAAGGTAGTGATTTTTTGGACGACACTAGGATGGAGTTGAGATAAACATAAACCATAAAGATTGAGAATCTCACGACAAAAACCCTGAAGAGGAAAATGAAGATTGCAATGACTAAGGTACTTTAGATACAATGCAACTGTCCTCGGAGTAAGAGGCACATTGGCTCAATCATTCTCTTGAGGAATCCGAGGATTATATCTATTAATCCACATATATTTATCTATGAAAGTCCTAAATTTCTTACTCTTAAAAGTGCCAGGGCTATCTTCAACTACGAGAGGTATTCTAGTAGCCATGTCTAAGGTTTAAATATCTAACACTCGGAGTAAAGCACAAAAACACTAAATAATGGAAGGTGACAAGTACTCGAATCCAATAAATGAAGATGGAGTCACCAACCTTGTTTAACCATGATCTCAGAAAAGTGGTTAGTAAAACGGCGAGAAAAGTAATTGAAAATGAAGAAAAAGAGTAGAGAGGATAGCGAATAAGGTTATCAAAAATATGAAAGATGTGAAAAGAGTGAAAGACGATAATCAAGAAACCCCATTTTTGTATAATCACCTAAGTGGTGGCCCAGAGACACTTGTGCTAAGATTATAAGGTCTAAACCCACCCACGTGGGCCACATAACACACAAACGTGTGATAGACGTGTAAAGAAGATGAAAGGAACAAATGTCTAACTAACAACCCAAATTAAGCGCAATTTTCAAAATTCAAATGATGATGTTTCAAAAAGGAAATGAGAGAGAAGATTGATGGTTTGAAGTGGTGAAGTCAAACATTCAGACTAAAAAGCATTAAATAGCTAGTAGACCTGAAAAAATAAATATTCGTCATCATTAAATGTTGATTACTATACGCATAAGGGCAATTGTTTAAACAGCAGACTCAATCCTTAAATAAGCATTAACTATTTTCTGAAACCTAAAAAACATCCAATTAACTATGATGACAAAGATATTTTAGTCATAACATAATCTATCACCATATTATATGAATATAATATAATAATGGACTAGGGGACTTGATAGCGTATGAGAATTTTAGCCCACACGACTAACTCCAGGCCCAAAACACGCAAGCCCACAAAGACTCTTCTTGGAGAAACCCATCTACAGGTGGAATGACAACTATCTCAACGGACCATTATGGTGCCAGTGCCGGTGCCACATGTTATCACCTCATTGATGCAGAAGGAAATGCGGTGAGCATAACGCCTATAGTACTGCAAAGATTCCCTTCATAACCGGACCCAAGCACGAATGGCCACATGTCATTTTTGTCTTCTCCTTTGGATGACTCCCACATGGGTCTCTCTAAACCGTTGTGTCTCATCTAACAAATATCATAACCCTAAATCCATCCATATAACATGCATTTTATGAGAAGAGACCAAGTTCATCTTATACATAACACACACAAACACAAAACCTTAGTTGTATATGAGCATTACCCTAGCTTTCCATAAACATTCTTATATTGGAGTTCTTAGTTCTTACCACTCAAAAGAAATATGATTAGCCTAATCTCACACTACAAACTTACCATAATCCTCGCTTTACGTACCATACATAAACAGGTAACGTACAAAACTGGAGTTTATAATAGTATCAATTGCAGTATGTTATCAGGACCAATAATAATCCCCAAAAGTTCAAAAGGAACTGTTCCATTAGTAAATTCCAAGCAAGTCTAACCCACAATTACTGCAATGTACAAACTCGCAAACCAAAGCCAAATAAGCTACTTTTAGAATAGGAGTTTGTTGCAGCTTTTATTATTTGACAAAATTATAGCCGAAATTCTAATGCCATACATTGAAAAATGAAGTGTCTATGGAATTTTGTTAATTGGAACATTCTTAAATAAAAATAATCTTGTAATTATTCGACTGTACACATTTGATATATCTAGAACATAATAATAATATAATATAAGGAGGTGTTGTGATTGCAAACACTCAAATATGGTATTCTTTTTATAAATAATGTTTATATTGCACCATTTGATACATGTGATTTAGCTAAGACAGAATATAATGCTAATCAATATTTGAAACTAAAGTATGATTACTTTGATATTTAAAATGAGAATTATTCCATTGGGCAAGATGTACAAAGTATAAAAGGATCGGAAGTGAAATAGTTCAATAAACTATAATTTCTAAAGCACAACTTAGGCGAGGAACACGATTGTAATTCAAAAGAACTTAATTGGGTTTAGTTAGATTCCTTTAATTAATAGGACCATGCATCGCATCCTGCAACAAAAACAAATATAGTAACACATTACAATCTTTTTCTTTCTTTAGAACTACCTCTTTCCGAAAGTGTGAATAGACATATATAATTGATTACTCTTGATATTGGATGGTACACTACTTGTAAAGAATCCATTTTTGTAGTTATTTAACAATAAGATAGTTACAAGACCTATTTTTTTTTTTTAACCGGAAAGGCAGTTACAAGACCGTTTATTTTGGTGATATAGGTAGAAGTTGAAGTTTGTGATGATCAAGCTAAGTCTTGTAGCGGGTTGTGGTTCGTTTTCATCTTGTATATATTAAGGATGCAATTTCATTGCACTCGGGTGCAAGTAGGTTAGCAATGTAATTTTTATGTATTTGGGAATGCCTCTTGCCTTCGCTAATTAATTCTACTCTTCTTATTAATTTAATTATTCAGGTGATGGTTATATTACAGATCAACCTACATGTGTCATCATCACTACTAGAATAAGTAGAACTGGCGACGAGAAAAATCCCGACGACACATTTTCGTCGGCATTTTTCACTAAACGACAAAAAAGATGCTTGACCGTGGCAAACCCGCGTTGAATTTTTATGTTTTTCAAGTCCCGACGAAGTTTCGTCGGTATTATTTTGGTCAAATTTGACTTTCTCAATAATTGGGGAAACTTGGGCGGGAATTTGACCCGCCAAAAGTTTCCCGACGTCTTGACGTCGGTATTGGTTTAAAAAAAATTATCACGTTTAACATTTGTATTAGATTGTGATTAGCGTTTGATTACGTGGTTAGTAATAAAATCCCGACGAAAGGACGTCGGGATGTTTTCGGTATAATTTTTTCCTCCCCGTGCTTGCGAAGAAACAAGAGTGGTCGAAAGCTCAACGTGCTGTTGAAGCTCAAGTTGCTGCTGTTGAAGGTGGCGATGAAGCTGAAAGCACGTTTAACGTTGACACCGAACTAGATAATCTGGAAAATAGAGTAAAATATCTGGAAGTTGTGTTTGCACGTCAGAAAGAAATGAGAGCAAGGAAGGGAAAAGATGGTTCGAGTTCAAGCAAAGCGGGAAGTAGCCGAAAAAAAAAAAACGGGTTGTGTTCATTTGATCTGTTTCGTTATGTTTTCGAGTTGTTTAGTTTGAGTTGTTTCGTTTAGTTCGTTGTCGAGTTGTTTAGTTTGAGTTGTTTCGTTTTGTTTTCGAGTTGTTTAGTTTAGTTGTCGAGTTGTTTAGTTTGAGTCTGTATGAAATGTATGTGTTTGGAACACTTGCGTGTTTTAAATAAACAGTTTGCCTTCGTGTTTGATAATTGTGATATTGTTCCTTTAGTTATATTATTTGTGCGTACGAATTTAAAATATAAATGCAAACAACAACAACATCAGTAAACAACAACAACAGTAACATCAACAACAACAGCAAACAACAACATCAACAACAACAACAATAAGAACGATAACAGCAGCAACAACAATAATAAGAACGATAACAACGGCAACAACATTTTATTAAACAAACAACATCAACAACAACAACAATAAGAACGATAACAGCAACAACAACGATAACTGCAACAACAACGACAGTACTACATATGAAATTTATCCATGTCACCTAAAAGGTCACGGAGTATTGCATCCGACTGACATGCGTGGTCGTGGTTGTCGGGATACGTTGCCATTTCTAGTTTTGCCTCCAGCATCCTTATTCGGTTAAGTAGCAACTGATTTTGTGCTTCAAACATGTTTAGCCTAAGATCTTTTTCATGGCAGTTTGAACACCTTGTTGGAGCAGATCCAGAACCGCTTGATGTTGAAGCTCCCAGAGAACTGGTCATTTTGGAGAGTCGATCCTCCTTCCATAAAAAAAAGCGACAACCATAGTCGTCGGTCCCAGGCTATTAAAGAGTAAAAGCTATTATATTTAACAACTAACCAATTTATTTATATAATACACGAAAAAAGTATGTAATTGTTCACCTTCGATAATGGACACGAATAGTATTGTTTACCATACGAGTACTTTCTACGCGATTCTCGCAAAATCACGTCTCCTTGTCCACAAGGACAAGGAAAAGCTTCAAATTCCGCCATCTTGAGCACCATGATAACA
>LBNU01008243.1:39330-83197 GCA_014162995.1 Artemisia annua
ATGCACAAAGTTTTAGAAAATTCCACTAACTACACTCTCCACCAATCAAATATCATTTTTACCCGCTAAAGTCTTATCTCATTGGTTGAAATAGAATATGGATACTTAATTTGAGACATCCAAAGATTCCATTGTGGACACTTAATATGGGACGGAGGGAGTAGTAGTTTTTGTTGTTAAGTTGGGAAATTTTGTAGAAAATTTGTTAAGTTAAATTTTAATTCGAACATGATATTTATTTTTTATTTTTTATTTTTTGTTAGGTACAAAATATTTTATTAAAAACAAAGGTGCTTTTCCTCAAACAACAGTACATTAGTTTCTCCAACTCGTCGTGTTGACTCGGTTTAAATCGACTGGTTTTTCGACTGGAACAGTTCAACCGGTTGAACCGGGTTTCAAAACATTATGTTTAATCCCCAAATCTTTAAACTTTTATTATTTTTCGTTTATAACCCATAAACTTTTTTTATCACTAAATGATTTGTCGCTATAAAATCTCGTTGCTATGCACGGGTACTCGTCTAGTATGCATAAAGAATGCAAGAAATCATTTGAAAACCACATAAGAATTGCAGTGTGAGTTTGACATTAAGAGACCTAACCTAAATTGATCCATTCGTACAGAGATGGGTTAATTTGGTTGTATTTCAGTGAGCAAGTGTAATGAGTCAAAAAGACTAAGAGGGTCAAACTGTTAATGTGCGCTTAAATGCTTATAAGTTGAACATTGTTTACAACAATTAAGTAGCCGAAACATGTGCATTTGCTCACGAGAATGCGTATGCTACAAACATGGGTGGTAACGGTTACCAACCCCAAAGAGATCGGAATCTCCTTAGCTACCGTTCCAACAATTATCTTGGACCACCACCCGGCTTTAATAACCAACCGCAAAATCAAGTTGTGGCACATCGAAACAATCAGGTCAATCAAAACCAAAATCGAGCTAATCATGGTTTTCAAAATCAAAATCGGGGTTTTCAAAACCAAGGGAATCATAACCAAGGCCCGAATCAAGGGAATTTTCAAAATAATGGTAATCATGGGAATGTTAATCATGAAAATCAAAATCATGGGAATTTTCAAAATCATAATCAAGGTTTTAACAACAACAACCGTGGGGCAAATTTCAATAATAATCAAAACCAAGGAGTTGTTCAAAATCAAGCACCCACGGATGATTTGATTAAGCAATTGATTCAAAGTCAACAAGCTTTTATGACAAAACAAGATGAAACGACAAGGATATTGGCTAATCAAATTAATTAAATCAACAAGCGTTTAAATGATCGACCCTCGGGTTCGGGTACTACTTCTCTTCCAAACAACACGATCGCTAACCCGAGGGGCGATGTTAAGGCGATCACGACACGTAGTGGTGTTTCATATGATGGAACTACGGCTCCGACTACCTCTTCTTCTCTTCCTCCCAAGGTAGTCGACCGTGAAACCGAGGCGACAACGGATACGGAACTTCCTACTAATAACGGAAGGACCGAAAACATCCAACCTTCGGTTGTCCAAACGTCTAGTCAAAAAGAAAATGTGTCTAAAGGAAAGGAAAAAATCGTTTTTGAACAAGAAGAACCCGTTAAGACCAAACTTCCTTATCCTTCTCGTCTAAACGATCAAAAGCTCCGCGAGAAAACAAACCACCAAATGGAAAAGTTCTATCAAATTTTTCAAGATCTTCGCTTTGATTTAAGTCTCGCGGATGCTATTCTTTTGATGCCAAAATTTGCGTCGATGATCAAAAACTTATTGAATAATAATGAACAATTGTTTGAAATGGCAAAAACCCCTTTGAATGAGAATTGTTCGGCGGTTCTCCTCAAGAAGCTTCCCGAAAATCTTGGAGATCCCGGCAAGTTCTTAATTCCGTGTAATTTTCCGGGGATGGTTCAATGCTTCGCCCTAGCCGATTTGGGTGCTAGCATTAACCTTATGCCAAAATCGATGTGGAAGAAATTGTCTCTTCCCGATCCTACTCCCACATGCATGACCCTCGAGCTTGCCGATCGATCTACTTCTCATCCCATTGGAATCGCCGAGGATGTCATCGTCAATGTTGGAAAATTCCATTTCCCTGCCGATTTTGTGATTGTCGATTTTGATGCCGATCCAAGGGTTCCTCTCATTCTCGGGAGAGGTTTCCTAAGGACGGGTCGTGCTTTGATTGATGTTTATGATGAAGAGATTACTTTGCGAAATGGTAATGAAGCCGTCACGTTTAACTTGGACCAAACGACGAGATACTCCTCCACCGATGCTTGTATGTCCGTTAACCGTATTGATGTTATTGATGTTGTTTTGGAGGAGCATTCTCAAGAACTTCTCGGTTTTTCTAATGATTCTTCGAGTGGCAATTCCACTCCTTCTTCTCAACCTATTGTTGCCGACTCTTCCCCTTCCCTCACTCCGTTTGAGGGAAGTGATTTCTTTTTGGAAGAAGTCAATGCTTTTCTTGCTATCGACACACCGGATGTTGATGATTCTTATTACGATCCGGAGGGAGACATCCTTTTACTTGAACAACTTTTGAATGAAGATCCGACACCGTCTCCGTCTCTCCCTCCGAAGGATATTTACGTTGAAGAAGTCAAAGAAATTGAGCCGTCTAACGAAAAACCTCCTGAGCCCGAGCTCAAGGATTTACCTCCTCATCTTGAGTACGCTTTCTTAGAAGGAACCAACAAATTTCCCGTTATCATTTCTAAAACCCTTCAAGATGAGGAGAAGATCCGTCTTTTAGATGTGCTTAAGAAGCATAAGAGTGCCATCGCTTGGCAAATTTCCGACATTAAGGGCATAGACCCTCGTTTTTGCACTCATAAGATTTTACTTGAAGATAATTTCAAACCCGTAATCCAACAACAACGACGGGTTAACCCAAAAATTCATGAAGTGATTAAAAAAGAAGTTATCAAATTACTCGACGCTGGGATGATTTACCCCATTTCCGATAGCCCATGGGTTAACCCGGTTCATTGTGTTCTGAAGAAAGGTGGTACTACCGTTGTGAAGAACGATGATAATGAGTTAATTCCCACACGTCTCGTCACCGGATGGAGAGTGTGTATCGACTACCGTAAACTTAATGATGCGACTCGTAAAGACCATTTCCCGCTTACTTTTATGGATCAAATGCTCGAACGTCTAGCGGGGAATGAGTTCTATTGTTTTCTTGATGGTTTTTCCAGCTACTTTCAAATTCCGATTGATCCCCAGGATCAAGAAAAGACCACTTTTACTTGCCCTTATGGAACGTTTGCTTATCGACGTATGCCTTTTGGCTTATGTAATGCTCCGGGCACGTTCCAAAGGTGCATGATGGCCATATTTCACGATTTGATCGAGAAAACAATGGAGGTCTTTATGGATGATTTGTCGGTATATGGTGATTCTTTTACGTCTTGTCTCTCCCATTTGGAGAAAATGATCCAACGATGCGAAGAAACTAATTTGGTTCTCAATTGGGAGAAATGTCATTTCATGGTTAAAGAGGGTATTGTCCTCGGCCATAAGATTTCCAAGGCTGGGATTGAGGTTGATAGAGCCAAAGTCGATGTGATCGCAAAATTACCTCATCCCACGACCGTTAAGGGAATCCGAAGTTTCCTCGGTCATGCCGGCTTTTATAGACGATTCATTCAAGACTTTTCTAAGATAGCCCGACCTTTGACCCACCTTCTTGAAAAGGATGCCCCGTTTATCTTCTCAAATGAGTGCATTGATGCATTTAATATCCTTAAGAAGAAGTTAACGGAGGCTCCGATCTTAGTTGCCCCCGATTGGGACTTGCCTTTTGAGCTTATGTGCGATGCTAGCGATTATGCTATCGGGGCGGTCTTGGGGCAACGAAAGAATAAGTATTTTCAGCCGATACACTATGCAAGTAAAACAATGAATGACGCTCAATCTCATTATACGACTACTGAGAAAGATATGTTAGCCGTTATATATGCCTTTGAAAAGTTTCGACCTTACCTTCTTTTGAAAAAGTGCATAGTGTATACGGATCACTCGGCCTTGAAATACCTAATGAATAAACAAGATGCTAAACCAAGATTAATGCGATGGGTTCTCCTTCTTCAAGAATTCAATGTTGAAATTCGTGATAAGAAAGGAGCGGAGAACCTAGCCGCCAATCATCTTTCTAGATTATAGAATCCCCATCAAAGTGTTCTCGAGAAAAAGGATATTAATGAGTCATTTCCTCTCGAGACACTTGGGAGTGTTTCACATGTCCCAAATAACCCATGGTTCGCCGATTTTGTGAATTACCATGCGGGGAATTTCATAAAGGAAAGGGATGTCGTCCCAACAAAAGAAGAAATTCTTTAAGGACGTTAAGCATTATTATTGGGACGATCCCTATTTGTTTAGAGTATGTGCGGATCAAGTAATTAGGAAATGTGTTCACGGCAAGGAAGCCGATGAGATTCTTATGGCATGCCACAATGGACCCACGGGGGGACATCATGGTGCCAATTTTACCGCTAAGAAAGTTTTTGACTCTGGCTTCTATTGGCCGACGATATACCGAGATGCACAAGACTTGGTGAAGTCTTGTGACTCATGCCAGCGTCAAGGAAAAATTTCACAACGAGATGAGATGCCTCAAAATGCTATTCAAGATTGTGAAATCTTTGACGTATGGGGTATAGATTTCATGGGACCATTCCCGTCTTCAAGAGGGAATAAGTATATACTCGTGGCGGTCGATTACTTGTCAAAATGGGTGGTAGCTCAAAGTAAAGTTTAAGCTTTCGTTCAGATTAAGTTTGACAATAATCATAATACACTTTGCATAAGTTACTCTTATTAAATTATATATAACATTTGACTTTGTAGCTAAACTTACATATGCAATTCTGCAAGCATAAAACCTTCATACTTTAGAGGCCACGGTACCATAATGCTGGGGGCGGTGTTATGTCCACGTGGCACAGCGTTGCCCGGCGTTATGGTATTGGCTTCACTGCGCTGGCAACGGCGTTAAGAATATAATAACGCATCAAATTTTGGACACATTATGGACCTACACAATTTTTAATGTATAAAAATTAGTTGGACTTGCCATAAGTGTGACCGAAATTTCAGTTTTGTTTGTTTATCTTTCTTAATCATTTATAAATGTGATCTTGTTTCCAGTTCATAAACACCAATGGTGGAAATATTAGGCACTGTACAATCTCAGTTACACATTCTCGGTAACAAATAAATTTTATTTGATGCATTCATAAACACCAATAATTATTACAAAATATTAGGCACTGTACAATCTCGGTATCACATTCATTTGATGCATGCATAATGAGCTCAAACATCTAGTTTATTGAGGCAACGCTAGCGTTGTTAGAGATTTTTGTGCAATTAAAAGATTTGATTAACATTAACACAAGTTGTGAGATACGGAGTGCACACCCATTTGAGTCAATGAAAATCCAAAACCAAAATGACAAGTGACTTATTTACCACTTGTGATTAAGTTATTATAATCATATGGTAGTTGTCAAAAAGTATGGTTATGTGCAATAAGCCAATAATCATATCTATTTTGATTTGACCATATGAGTTGCAATATCAGTTATAGATAATGTTGTTAAACCTTGGTGCTAATGAGCGTTAGCCTCTTGGTTATGAATACCATTAACTAAGGTTTTAATATTGTAATAGCGGGTGGTCTTGAAGTTTCTTGTCTTTCTTTCCCCAAAGCAAGTAAAGTCGCATTCTAAGATGATCTCGAAGTGGAATTCACAATACTCGAGTAATATAAGGTCGAATTATCTCTTTAGCAAAGTGAAAATCTTACACGATTCACAAAGATATGCAGGTCAATCTAAATGTTTTGATTGCCTTAGGCAAACAAGGTGTAACCCGAAATACGGTCATTGGAATCTTCACCCTTTGGTAAAACCCGAAATATGCAACAGGTATTTCACAAATGAACCGATATCCAGCTGTTCGAAAAATTAAGTATTAATGAAAAGGGTATACGTTTCATCGAAGTGTTTAATCTATTTTTGATTATATTAGCTCAACGAATTCGTTAACGGGCTAATAAAAAGAAAGGAGAATGCTTTGAAAATATGAAATTACCCCCATAATCAACATATTTATTTGATTATTTCATATTAAACATTACAAAAAAGCAAAAGATCAAGTTAATTACTCTCTTGAATCTAATCAAAAAGAAGTTCATAATCATATTGCTTCAACATTTGCAATGGCACTTTTTCTTTGCCTTATCTCTGCAATGGCCACCCGTTGGGTTACCGCAGTTGTTTCTACTACAAAAATCAAAACAACGTTTCTGATCTTGTGCATTAGCCGGATCACAACTATTCATATCATTTTCATAACAACAAACACCCGCCTCAACCGATGTCCATCTTGGTGCTGTATGCAACAAAAATATTTGCATATTAATATAAGTAATTAAATTGTTGGTATGCAGTTACACTATACTATGCCAAAGGAATTGATTAACTAACCAATACAAAGCACAACGACAAGCAAGACGAGAAGGTAAGAAGTTCTCTGTTGAGCCATTTGTACGTAATTCGATTTTTCTTCTTTACAGGATGGTGTTCAAATTCTGCATGACTATAGTCGGGTATATATATTGGTTCTGAACAGTTAACTAAGGAAATACAATCCATGCAAAAACTTAGCAAATATTATAATTAATAATATAATATAATACAATATGATGTGTCTTGATTTGTTCTTGAGTTTGGAAGGTATTTCGTTGGTCATATTTCCTAACCCACTCCGGCATAGAAAACTTCTTTAGTAATCCATCTATTCAACCAATTCAAAAAAATCTAATCAGTTACAATTGTATACATTAATTACGTCGCATTCAAAAACGTGCACATCCAAAAATAACACACGGTTTCATATTTATGGCTTTGATTGTCGATATTGTAAGTTTGGAAATGATACGGGAATGAATGTGGAAGTCTATTTTCGGTTTATATCATAAGAGAGTGAGATCCGATAAAATTGTAAGTTTTCTTTTTTGTGATTTGGTTACCATTATTTTATTAAAATTCGTATGATTTTTTATATATACAAAACTTGTGATTACGTTTGAACTAATTACCTATCAGTATCGATTTAATATATTTTATTTGACTAACTATCAATTACGAAATGAATAATGAATTTAATTGTCTGCTCAATCGATTAGAATTGTTTTAACGTTTAGCTTTCGGGTTATGTTTGCAGAATGAAGTAGATTGGTTAGGTAAGCTCAAACATCATAATATAGTCAATCTTTTGGGTTATTGCGTTCATGATGAGACCAGGTTTTTCGTCTACGAAATGAAGCATCAAGGCTCTTTAGATTAGTGCTTCGTATTTCTAATATAGTTACATACACTTGAAATCGTTTTATTAATCTATATAGTGGAGTGAGTTTAGAGGTCCATCACAAAGTGTAGTTTAATTTCAATCGTAAGTTTCTCATCTCTCAATTATTGTTCTCAATTTTAAATTTTATGTTATGTCTCACAGAATAGTTTAGATTTTTAAGGATGATATGGCTCACATTTTAGCTCATGACATACGTGAAAAAGACCATCAAAACACAATTAAGTAAAATCACTTACATGCAATCTTATTGTGTTAGTGTTGAAAAAGACCATCAAACCTTGTAAGCTAGATAGCACGGGATATTGACTCAAAGTAACCACACACGTGACCTCAAACATTACATCTTTATTAAGATACAAATGAGTAAGAAAGAATGTACCAACTAGCATCCTAATAGATTATATCACCAGATTTAACAGTATATTATGAAAACTTATTTTGCAGTATTAAATGAAGGGACTTAAGCGGTCAACCTTCGAAAGAAGTTTACCATAATGACCAGCCCATTGCAAGGTTTTCATGTATGTGTGGTGAGCCTCGTAACTGAAACAAATTTATTATTATACCTACTATAGAAGGTCATCCGCATACAGGGTTAGAGATGTCTTTCAACTTAGCGGTGTTGGCAGCCTATGACCTCCAGTCAATGGCATGCGAAACACTAGAAGATCCAAAGGTTGTCATCTGAGGCGCTGCCATTTCTTATTCCTACTGTTTCAATTTTAACTTTTTAACTACTGGTATGAAAAACGAAAGTGCAGTGGGGAAACTTTCTAAAAAAATGAATTAAGATTCAGAATTCAGCAATTACCAAATGACATAACCATAAGTAGGAAAAAGACAAATTTGAGCTATTGTGTCCGTCTCCTGTATTCTTTTTTCTTCTACGAAAAATGACTAGCAGCAAAAGAATTAGTGACTGTAGGTCTGAACATGGTATGCCATAATATTTCAATTCCATATCAAGCATCTTAAAAGAAGGGGAAATTGGCACGTGTTCTATACTTTGTAGGACAAGGTTTCAACAGAAACGTGATATTATTCAATATTAATAAAGCTGGGCACACTCTTTACGTTGGCCCAAACGCGTGCGCCTCTATTATATTCTATTGTTTTGTAACATTTGATGTTTCTGTTTTCGAAAATATATTAGGTAAGAGTATGGTTATATGTTTACGTTCCTACAGAAAGCAGCTAACCAAATATCAGAAAGTACAATGAGCGGTCTAAAGCAATGTTATACTTCCTGTTCAATTATATGCATGTGCTATCGAAAATTAATGTACATTTTCAGGTCCAGGTATTAGATATATTTCAATATGCAATATTTCTAGCAAACAGTATATAATTGAAGTATTCAAATATGGTTCTCTGTACGTAAAAATTTCAGAGTACATACGGTGATCAACACGCTTGTATTGGAAGTGAGAGATCCTCAATGGTTCGTTGTCTATTGCTGCCATCGAGGAAGCTATGCCATATGCCGGCATTTGGTGGAAACGGCATTCCTGAAATCAACTGTTCTGCTTCCTTTAAGTGACCATATCTTGACATTAAGTCCACAACAAGAAGATAATGTTCCATTTGTGGTTCAATCCCGTATTTTCTCTCATTTTTTCAAACAATTCCATCCCTTCGTTTACTAATCCCGCATGTCGACATGCTGAAAGAACAGCTATAAAAGCAATATTGTCCGGTTTAATACCAATCATCTCCATTTATTTGAACCTTTCAACAGCCTCTTATTCGTATCCATTTAAGCCAAGTGCCGAAACCAGAGCCGTCCACAAAACGACATTTTTCTCAATCATTTCATCAAAAATCATAGCTGAATTTCAAACACGTATTCCCACATTTCCCATACATATAAGGTCGAATTATCGCTTTAGGAAAGTGAAAATCATACATGATTCACAAAGATATGCAGGTCAAGATTGCCTTAGGAAAACAAGGTGTAACCCGAAACACAGTCATGAAATCTTCACCCTTTGGTAAAACCTGAAAAATGCAAAAGGTGTTTCACAAATGAACGGATATCGTGCTTGAAAAATTGATTAGTAATGAAAAGGGTATACATTTCATCAATTTGTTTAATCTCTTGTTGAAAAGGGTATGTGACAATTGTCTTAAATTCAAGGTGTTAAGATCATCATCACCAAGAAAGAGTAGTAGCTACAAGAGTCTTGGCATGCCTGCAATATAGTTTTGACATTTGAATATTTGATGTTGGTGTTCAGGTAGAATGTACTTTTAGATGCAGTCAACTAAACCCGCACCATTTTTGGCCCATTCATTCTAACCCTATTTTGTGCAAAACAGATACAAATTTGTAACTTAAGTCTTATATGAAAAGGTGATAATAAGTTCATGTTTATTATATTGTGAGATAAATTTTGTAAAATAATGAATGGACAAACCATACTTCTATCACTTTATTTGATTATCATGTATACATGCTTTCTACATTTTCTTTTCAAAAGATATAGGCAATTAGGCTACTATTAACTTTTATCAGTGGGTTCAAATCTTATTCACATTCTAAGTCTAAAGAAGTAAATGATAATACCACTACAAATAAGTAGATGAAAGCATCTTGATATTTCCGGGGATGTTAAACTCTCTCATTTTTCTTAATTTGACGTCGACTTATAAACTATTATAAGCCTTCCTTCGTCAAGTGTCATATGCGTGTAAAGGGGTCAGGTTAAGTTCCTGTGAATATCTAAAGAGCTTATGATTTTTTTTCTTTCTATACTCCATTAAGGGGGATGGGGTATTTAGATATGTGTCTCTATTGATTGTATGATCACTGTATTTTGTAATCACATTAGTACTATTTAGTATTTTGGAAAACAGATTCTACCGATATATCCGGTGAGATAGTTTTATATCATCAGAAATAAAATGAGTACTCTTTAGTAATATTTTTGTATGATCATTTTCTTTTGTTTATTGTTACGAAAGAAAACACATGTGAACTATCATTAGGCTATCATACATTGTATGGTCTATCTGAGATTGCTTATTAAACTAACTACTTTTATGGAGTATTTGGGATTGCTTATGAAACTGCTTATAAAAGCCTATATGGGATTGCTTTTTAGAATAACTACATTTAAGGGATTTTTGGGATTTTTTTATAGAATAACTGCTTATAGGGATTACTTATTAGAATAATTGCTTATAGGGGTTGTTTGAGATTGCTTATGAAACTACTTATAGGGGATGTTTGAGATTGCTTATCAGATTAACTTTCCCACTTATGAAACTACTTATAGGGGCTGGTATGAGACTATTTTTAATGTAATTTCTTATTAAATCCCACATAGCATTCACTAGGATCCTGTATTCTTCAAACATAAATTAAAACGCGCAACATCAAGAATGGCGTCGTTAGAAAAAACATGACCAGAATCAACCCATATATAAGTTTTAACTAAATGGGTCGATATTTCCTTTGACAATCATATTGAAGACAATTGTTAGTACTATAATTGACATTTATTATTGACAATCATCTACTTTTTAAGGACAATGCTCTTATATTCTTGGCTCTGATGCTTAGGTCTCACAGTGCTATCATTCTCCTTTTTTAAAGGTATTTACTGTCTTTTACATTTAATTTATAAAATAATATAAGCGAGAGAGTTGTATGTCTCCCTATTGATTCGAGTTTATCTTTCTAAAGTTGTTCAGGTCCAATTCTTTCTGATTATAATTGTTTGGTTGGAAACCTGAAACAATAATCTACACGGGCGGTGAGTATGAGGAACGTGCTGAGGCTGCGTTGATGTTGGTATAATTCATGAGAGCACAAGTTTCTATATTGAGCAAGGCGGTCAGGTTAGTGCTGAATATCAAACTGTCAAATACTATTAACTGTCCCAACCGGTGAACCTTGGTACGAGTCGGTCTATTATGAGTGGCCTTAATAATTTATTATGTTGTGGATATTAATTATCAGAAGTAATATCAGGCCAGACAAGCAAGCCACAAAAGGTGTGTTTGAAAATGGGTATCTTTCTAATGGCTCAAATAATGTAGAAATCTTAATATGGTGTGTGTAATATTTTTTAAGGTGCTAAAAGGGGTGGTTTATGCAGGTTTCGTAATTGGTCAAAAAATGTGACTTACCAATTCGGTACATAAGGATCGAGACCCATTGATCAGTTTACATGCTTTAATTAAATTGAATTGAGTTTTTATTAATAAATTGAATTGAGTTTTATAATTCATAATAAGTGGTGTTTGGAAACAATAGTTCAACTTAGGTGTCTAAATGAGCGGTTTGGGAAGGTTGGGTTAAAAGTAAAACCACGTCAAGTTGGGGTCACTGAAAACTGTGTCAAATATGATAACAAAGTTATATATAGGATACAGTGATTTTTCATATATGTTTGGCCAATCTGTGTCCGCTTGGTTCAGTTCTTTTTAACATATTTTTAATAGTTCCCTGTTTTGACCTGTTAAAGATAGAACATAACCTAACTCGCATTTATAAGACAAACAAGAGGAACTGTTACTGACTCTACAATATGTGTAGGTGCTTGCAGAAATGCTTTCGGAAAAAGAAATTGGCGGACTAAAGGAGTTGTTCAAATAGATTGACACTGAAAACAGTGGAACAATTACTTTTGAGGAACTGAAAGACGGTATGAGACGAGTGATGGAGAGGTTAAGGTGAGAACAAGACCATCGGGTTAAACTTATGTGATGTTTATATCCGTAGAGGTATTATATTCAAGGCACCTTCGATGCCATTCACCCCAGGTTTAATGCTTATATCGTCCTTTCTTAGACAATGATGTTGATTTGTGAGATATTTGTGTACGTGTATGTACTACCCTCTTCCCACAAAAATAAATGTAATTTTTTTTCTCAATCAACTATACATTTTACTTGAAGGTATGGAGGCAATGGGAGTGGTAATAGGTGTGGGCCCTGAACTAACTGGTCGACAAGTTGGGGATGTAGTTACTTATGGCAGGGCGCTAATTGGAGCATATGATGAACAACAGATAATTCCTGCAGAAAGTGTGGTATCTGTTCCTTCTTATATAGGCCCGAATGTAGCAGATTCTGTGATACTTAAGGGAATACTTTCTCTTATATATATACTATATTTTTAAAAAAATTTGGAGTTAGCAAGCATACACTTGGATTTGCTTTTAACGTTCCATCTGCAAGTGTCATGCTGATTTGCTAGAAGAAGAAAGGTTGAGTCATATCAGTGTCGTTGTAGATATGATATGAAATAATGTGCTCGACAAAAACTGCCTAGTTCACCATGAAATCCTATATCCACATCCAAATATTTGTCTACCTTACTTTTAGCATTTGACTAGCAATAAATATTAGTTCAATACGTTTTGATTTAAGTAAATAATTTCTGTGCATGTATTGATCAAAACCTCAAGACTAGTAAAAAGGCTAAAAATTAACAGTACTTTTTACTAATGTGTTTTTCAAGTTTTCACTATTTGACACCGATCCATATAGCAAAACTTGACCTTCAATATTTATCTACAATAATTGCATATGAATTTGGTTTCAACAAAATGTTCATCAGCCATGAACGTTTATTTTATCATCAATAAAAGTATAAAACATACCAATACTTCATATTAGTCTTATTTCGATCTTATTCCCATAAGTCGACTGACTATGAAGATTTATGATACTTTATAAAGTATTCCCTATAATCACGCCCGAATTGTTTTTCTTTGTATCTTCACAAGGAGACAAAGGCCCCCCACATAACCCGGGATTTCCCGCATAGCTACTAGCCGAAGGAGTAAAATTTCCAAAAAATGGCACTTGACCTGTCAAACCATTATTAGCAACACTAAACTCCTTCATCCGTTTAAGTGCACCCAGTTGACCCGGAATCTGACCCGTAAAATGGTTATTATTAAGTCTAAGAATATTTAGAAACGAACAGTTTCCTATTGTCCCAGGGATCTCACCCACAAAGTTGTTTGATGAAAGATCGAGACTTGTAATATATCCAACGATATCTGACATGTTGGCTGGGAGGGACCCCTCAAGTTTGTTGCTTGAAAGATCCAAACCCGTTAACGAGGTACAGTTTTTGAGGCCTAGTGGAAACTGACCCTTTAACCCCATATCAGAAAGATAGATGTTTAGCACTCTACTTTCATCGGGATGCCAACATTCAACTCCCGTAAATCTACAGATGAAGCCTTCGGTGCTGTTACTGAAATCCCATGAAGATAAGAGGTTTTCCGGATCTTGAAGTGATTGTTTTATGGATCTTAAACAATCGATGTCACTTTGAACAGCGTTGCTGCGATAACTAGTTATAAATATCCAGAGACACAGTGAAAGTATCATCCATATACGAGTCATCATGCAAGAAACTTGAGTTGGAAACCTCAGTTTTCAAGAAATAAACCTGGAAAAGTAGCAAAAAGAAACATGTTCAGATATTTAAATAAAATGATTGGCTCTTTGTTACAAGCTAACAATCATTCATAGAAAATGCCTACTTGAGATGTTTCGTATTGTGCTACGAAAGTTATTACGTGAGACTGAATAGTGTTTGGATGTGCCTGAAGTTGTAATAATCACTTTCGTCTATGTTGAGTGTTTGGCTAAAGATGTGATAGATATAATAAGGGTCTATATCGAATTTTGCTCTACATTTTAATGATCGGATTGGTTGCAATTAGTATCAAACTGATTACTTAGACCTCTGAATAGTTAGATAACAAAAGATAAATCTGTAAAAGCCGTGGAAGTATCTGCATCTTAGTAAATGAAAGAAAGAAAAAGCCCGCCAAATAGCTAGGCATTAACAAGTACAATATATATAATCTGGGAGAAACTATGCACATGTAAATGCCTAAAAAAACATTTCGCTTGACCAACTATTCCTGTGGTCCAACAAAGCATAATCCTAAACTCAAATAACCAAAAAACAAAATAAACCCCACCAAACCCACATCAAATAAAGCACAAAGTCATAAACTTTACAAAAAAAAAAAATAATAAAAAAAAAAAATGAAGAACATACATAGCAAGATTCAATAAAGCCTAAACATCAGCTGCTAAAACCAAAAACCCATATGAAATCCATCAAACCCATATCAAATTAAGCATAAAATCACAAACTAAAAGTTTAAAAAATGAGCAAAAAAAGAAGCACTTACAGAGCAAGATTCAATATCTTAGCAACATATGTAGATGAGTGATTTTAAATTTATTTAATGGGTAGAAGATTATGTCTTGTTAAAAGTCTGGTCAAATAAGGAAAGTTCATGTTTGGAGTAAAGAATCAAACGACGACTAATAATGCTTGACTTTTAGGTACTTGTTAGACTAAAATAAATAAATAAATAAATAAATAAATAAATAAATAATAATGAATTTTTATTGGTTAGTATTCTAAGGGCCCCACTTTTCTTAAACTTTGTGAAATATAAAAGTGGACTTATAATTTGGGACGGAGGGAGTAATACGGAGTAAATGGGAATGTCTAATCAATGCCCTAAGGGCACGTTTGGTAGGGTGAAATTCAGAGAAATGAAATGAAGTAAAGAAATCAAATCACAGAATTGAATTCTCACAGAAATTCAACATAAATTCCTGGTAACACCAGAGAATTGACTCAATAAAATCAGTATTATTATTATTATTATTATTATTATTATTATTATTATTATTATTATTATTATTATTATTATTATTATATTTTTATTATTATTATTATATTTATTATTATTTATTTATTATTATTATTATTATTATTATTATTATTATATTGTTATTATTATTTATTATTTAAAAACTAACAAAAATGAAGAACATACATAGCAAGATTCAATAATATTTTACCGGGGTGAATTAACCCTTTTACCCAAAAAAAATATAAAGCCTAAACATCAGCTGCTAAAACCAAAAACCCATATGAAATCCATCAAACCCATATCAAATTAAGCATAAAATCACAAACTAAAAGTTTAAAAAATGAGCAAAAAAAGAAGCACTTACAGAGCAAGATTCAATATCTTAGCAACATATGTAGATGAGTGATTTTAAATTTATTTAATGGGTAGAAGATATATGTCTTGTTAAAAGTCTGGTCAAATAAGGAAAGTTCATGTTTGGAGTAAAGAATCAAACGACGACTAATAATGCTTGACTAGTAGGTACTTGTTAGACTAAAATAAATAAATAAATAAATAATAAATGGGAATGTCTAATCAATGCCCTAAAGGCATTCGATAAGAGGGTAAAGACTCACATAATAAACACTTAAGGACAAAAAGAAAAAAGACAAACAAACAAAAAAAGTTTAGTTAAAAAATGACAGGGGCCACGTAAGAAACCACAAAAATACAAATCTTATCCAATGCCCTCAAAGCATTGGTTAGACATTCTCATAATAAGTAAACGCCTATATTAACGCTCTCCTCAGACACCACACATATCAAACCTAGACCAAATACGTAGTAAAGCGATCAAACATTTTTTTTTTTATTAAATTTCATTTAACTAAAAACATTGCATTAATATTTCAAATAAAATTAAAAACATAACATAAAATAACTAAAATTAAATTAAAAACATTACAATAATTAAAATAAAATATGAGAAAACATTATAACAACAAAAACCTAAACACTACAAATATAACTTTTTATTTATAAAAAAAGGACAAGTAAAACAAACTTTAAGGGCTTAAAATGTAAATTTGTTTTTCTATTTTTTTAAAATAATAATCTATATCTATACTACATATAATACACAAAACACTCTCTTTCTAAATTTTAAGACTAACAAGAAAAGAGACATAGTGTACACCACTTTAATGCAAATAATTTTGAGACTTACAAGACAAAAAGCATAGTGTACACCATTTTAATGCACATATTAAAAAAAACAAACACCACTTTAATACTATTTAATGTAGTCAATTTATTAACTGTTCAATAAATACAATTAATACAGTTATTAAAACATCACTTACATAATAAATACAAATTATCAAGCATATTGTACAATCAAATTAAACACAATTTCTGCATTAAATGTTACTAATACAAAAAAAAATAAAGCACATTAAACAAATATTAAAGCCCAAACGGGCAACGGGCCAAATGGGTTTGAGCCCGAACAGGCTCGGGCCAAACGGGCTCGAGCTCGAACGGGCACGGGCTAAACGAAATTCTTGATATCCGTAAAGTTAATTTCAAAAAGAACATAATAAACTAAAATACGTGATTTATCGAAAAATTTTATTTCAGGATACCCGCCTCTGCAACGCACGAGTACCCTGCTAGTAAAATAAAATCCTATCTTCCCTTCTTCTTTGTTAAACTGCTACATTTTAATTTATTTTTTTAATACAGAAAGCCACCCCCAAGAGTGTGAAACACACACAAACCATTTTATTTTTGTTTGTTTCCTTTCAATTCATTCGGTTCGGAGATAGACCAAACGAATTGGGTGTCTAGGGGTGGATGTGACCATTGGTGGTTCGAGTAGCAAGGGGAGACGCGTCTGGTTGTGGGGGACGCACATGTTGTCTGTGAGACTAGCTTATTACGTTTAGTCTTAGAGCCAAAGGTATGATAACTTGTTAACACCCTTTTTTGGTGTCACCTCAGTGCCACATCATTTCAACACCAAAACATTTAACACTAAAAAATACCCTTTATCATAATACCAAATAACACCACATTTTTTAGACGCACATTTTTTTCTTTTTCATTTATTTAAATAAACTAACATTTAATTAATTAAATTAAAATACAAATAATAAAAATAAAAAGATAAATTTCATACTATTTATTTTTGCAACACTGGGCCAACTATTAAAAAAAAAAAAAAAAAAAAAAAAAAAAAGCACCGCCATTTACAAAAATAGTTTTACCCGGCCCAACCTCAATTTTTATTAACCCTAAACTTACTTTTGTTTTTGCAGTCAAAACTACTTTCTCTTTTGCATACCCTGCTTTCTTCTTCCTCTCTCAACACACACTAGAAACACACACACACAAAAACCCACAACAGACATATACAAAAAATAAATAAATAAATAAATAAAATAAAAATAAAAAAAAGGTTGGCGTTGTAACTTACATTGGTGGGATAACTTGGAGCATAACACCAACGCCACCACCGTGGTATGGTAATGCACACCCAATGCCGGCCACGTGGGCCATAACACCGTTGGGGCGTTACTGTACCGTGGACTCTTACTATTTGCAAATGCGTGTAAAGTGATGACTTTTTTGCTTTTCTTTTTCTTGACCAAAAGTGACGTTAGAATGCATTTGGTAATTTTTTGTGTGGTTTTTAACTTTTTTTTTAGTGGAGTGATGATTTTAACTTTTTAACATTTTTTTAAGTGACAAAATGAAAGTGTTTACATTAAGTAATCTTTTATTTAAATACGACTTAATACAAAATTTCAACAAACAACCCCTATATTATGTTAATTTTATATATGCACTATTTATTGTTCATCATTATTGTCATATTAATATCATATCAGTTTCACTTGTCATCCTATAATCTATCACTTTTACCTCGCAATGGTTTTATTATCACCACTAACCACTACCCACTTTCACCGCTCATATACATCTCTCACAAACACATACATTCAAGATACAATAAAAATAATAAAAAATAAATTAAAAAAAAATGAGAAAGCAGCTCGGCGTTAACACCACGAGCATCCTTCTAGCTGAATACGATCCAACTACAATGTCATTCTCACCTCTAGCCCAAAAAGAGAAAATTGTTACAAGCCGAAGAAGAGCATTAATCGACTCTTCAAGAATAAGGACATGGTACTGATAAGTCCTACATTGTTGAATATTTATAACATGTTATTTGCTCATATTATGCATATTTATATCTGAATTGATACTTCATTAGCTTAATTTTCCTATTTCAGTAATTATGGAGCAATATTGTCAAAGTCACAGATTTAAGGCATGATTTAGAGCTATTTTGTATGCAAGCCGTAAAAGAGCACCCGACGTAAGAAACTCTAGCCTTACGCCGTATTGGTACCTAGAAGAATTCACTAAGTCTTGGTAAATATTGAAGAATACGGCGCATTTAACTCTGGCAATGCGCCATAATTGGAAGCTCTACAGTCAAAGCCCAAGTCAACCATTGAAGGATTACGGCATATGATTACGCCGTAATCTCGCCCTAAAAAAAGACTATTGTAGCAACTCGCACTTTTCAGTCATTATTTACCTTTTTACTTAAAACTATTAACTAGAAAGTTAACTATTTACTTTTACACATAACTGTAAACTCAAACTGCGTAAACCTGAAAGAGACATTTTTTGTAAACTGTCAATCTTCTAAGTCAATATTTGGCTAAAAACTCAAAACATTCACTTTTAACATTTAAGTGTTTACTTAAACCTAAAACCAAGAGGTGAACTCGCGTAACATGAAAAACGACTTTTAACACATACCGGCACTAGACCGGGCATGGTCTACGTTAAATTAACACATTACGGCTCTATTAGAGCTATTTTATGTGTCATGACATTTTATTTTACAAGTCTCACAATAAACTCGCATAAATTGCATTTTAGATCACTCGTGCATGGTTTTTGCACCAACCTACCAAGTAACTAATCATGGCTCACACCACTACTCATTACTATGTAAAAACTACAAAAAACTCATCCCTCTATGTAAGCAAAACCGGCCACCCTCATTAAAGATCAATACCATGTGCAAAGTATGTCCAACATGATGACATAAGCTCCCAATTTCAACTAATAAGTTAACTAAGTACTCTCCCGCCCTCCCTTTTCTCTTATAAGACGCCACATAGTGTAGGTCCAAAGTTATGGATATAAGCAGCCTTTGTAAGACAATAGATAACTTGGATAAATCCAAACTAGCTATGTGAGAAACTCTTAACAATGAATGTTTAAGTGTTAATGCGGAATCTTAACACAAACAAGTATGAAGAACACAATGAATAACTAATTTTGTATATTACTATTAATCTTGGGACTGGCATATAATACAATGCCGTAGGGTTCCTTTTATACTCTAAGGAAACCCTAATGCTACAAAACGTGTGAAAGGATAAACGTATATTCTCCTAAGATATCTATTATACGTTCATATCCTTCCCTATATATCTCCTAAGATATCTATTTTGTTAAACATAAACAGACTTAACTAAATAAAATAATAACAGACTTAACTAAATAAAATAATAACAGACTTAACTATGACTGACATACTTAACTTAGTACTGGCAGTACTAACTAGCCTACCAGACTTAATCACTAACAGACTTAAGTCTGGTTTACAATAATACCCAACAATCCTCCCCTAACTTGATCTTCATACTTCATGAACTTCAAGTTTCTTTCTTTAGAAGCTTCCTGAGGATGTTGAATGCTAACTTCTTGGAATTATTTTGAACTACAACTCTTTATTTGATCTTTGCAGCATCTGATATCAGCAAATCTTTACACCATCTGATCTTTGCAGCAACATTGACTGTTTGTACATCAATTCATAAAGTTTCATACTATTCTCATCACTTCCAGGTGTGTAAACTCTTGTGAGAGGTGAATCATTAAAAATTTAATAGATTTGATGTCTCTTTACCAATTTGCCATTAACTCTGGAGTAGCCAATGTTTGGTGTAAAACCATGGTACATTGATTACCATTTCAACTCTTTGTACATGAAACATGGTGAGTTGAAATACCATATGATTTTTAGCAAATCATTATCTATAAACGGATTTGATTTGTCTTTACCAAAAGCCGTTTGCTTTTGGACTAGCCAATTCTTTGGTGGAATTCAGTCATCACCCTGGTGAATTGATAACCAGTTATGGATTTTCACAGCCTTTACCATAAGCCATAACCTTGTGGGCTAGCCAACTCTTCATTATCATAGATATGGTGAGTTGATTACCCTACAATTTTTGGCAAATTGTCAGCCATAAACAGATTTGAGATATCTTTACCATGAACCGTTTGCTCTCGGATTAGCTAGTCCTTATGTTGATTAGGCATGGTGGACTGATAACCATTTGTTGTGTTAGTGCAGAGCACCTTCACCAAGTGTAACCTATCTCAAACTCCATTATGTTAACCTATCAGCTTAGAAAATTCTTTCAAACACCCCAAGTAGCTTCCTTCTGAGATTGTCTTTCAATCAATTGCAAGAGTTGATAACATATCTCATCCTTTCTATCTCCTCAAAACTTCTTCTCTAGCATTACCTTGCATACTCTGGGATGTAGTGGATACCCCACCTCTGTCAACATATAGATGTGTGCAGTCTTTAGAGTCAAACAGTGAACTGCACAACTATGGAAGTATCTCCATGTCACTACTTCCTGTTGATATGGAAGCTTCCAAACCTCATCAGCCTTGGATGGTGGATCAAACATTGTTTTTAGATCCCCCCATAGCACTCTTTTAAACTCCTCATCAGGTCTGATATCTCCATACCTTAGCATCATCAACCTGTATAGCTCCTTGAGATCATCCCTGGTCAAATCATTTAATACACCTGGAAAGTTGACATAGACAGTATCTGTGTTATCTACCCTTAAGCCTTAAGCCTCAAAACCCTTTTTACCACTTTAGACTTGTTACTCCTTGGCTTTAGTGGGGGAGATGCGTATGCTTGCCAAGCTTATGATAGAATATTCGTCACGACTAAGCAACTAAACGATTTAGAATTATTTTGATATTGAAAAATTATTTTGTTTCTACTTCGTTAAGTGTTTGGTTGTGTGATTATGATAAAACGAATACGTGCTTAATGATACAAATAAATCCTAATACCTTTTAGGATACAATTTCATAATTATTAATCTAGAGTTTACATGGGGACAAGTAAAGTTCAAGTAGGGGGGATATTTGATGACATCAAATAAGTACATATTATTGTAATCATTTATCCTATTTATTTTACTTGTTTTACTATATTATTTATGAGAATCGATACTTAATTGTTTACTTTAATGATGCTCAGGTAAAAACAAGCAATTGGTGAAACTTAGTGATTTTGGACGAATTATGGAGCATAACTAGCAAGATGTCAAAAGTCTACTAAAATCCAGAAGATGCGCCATATCACTCTTAACAGAAACGCCGCAATATCATACTTAGATGAATCGAAGACCATTGCCTGACTTTGAAGAATGCGCCGCATGTAATTCTATCATGCGCCGCATATGAAACTTTGGTCAACGAAGAAGATCAAGCTTGTTCTACTCCAGATACGCTGCATTATACTTCTGACATATGGCGTATCANCTAAAATCCAGAAGATGCGCCATATCACTCTTAACAGAAACGCCGCAATATCATACTTAGATGAATCGAAGACCATTGCCTGACTTTGAAGAATGCGCCGCATGTAATTCTATCATGCGCCGCATATGAAACTTTGGTCAACGAAGAAGATCAAGCTTGTTCTACTCCAGATACGCTGCATTATACTTCTGACATATGGCGTATCACTATCCAGACTTCACCAGATACAATCCAATACACTGAAGGACATGCGCCGCATAAAAGATCAAGATACGCCGCATCTGAAGACGGTGTACGAATATTCCAGAATATATTAATCTTGGACCCCACGCGAAGTTACCTCAATGCGCCGCATCTACTTACTCGATGCGCCGCATCGTGCCCTCAGACAGAAACTATAAATACCCCAAGACATATACGAATTTTGGGTGCAACCAAACCCTAAGGAGACGAATTCAGTCGAAGAAGCATCACAAGACACACCCCAAAAGAAGATATTAGAGTTGTAAGAAGGTCCTGCATGTATTTAATTCATTAAGTAGTTTTGTTTTATTGTAATAGTACGCTTTAATTCATCAGGATTGATGGGCTTGTGGCCATCATACTGCTCTCCTTAAAATTTCTTTCCCATAAATTAAAGTTAATATGATGATGTTTTTGGTGACTTGTATATGTGCATTGATAACCTCTGTGTGTAGATGAGCCTGTGGGCTGCCATACCTGTTCCTCGCCTACTTATCTAGTGTCTAGAAAGTATGATAAACATAAGTGATCATTAAGAGTTTACTCGCCTATATTTAGGATCCAACGAGAGAGAATAGATTACGATACTCATCATATAAAACTAGCAATAAAACAAGTGACAAGCTGCTTAACTATCAGGACAGGCCTTCTTCTGCTTCTATTATCTATCTGTGTACGTGTTGTTATTCACTGATTCGTGCTCATTAGTTTATTTACTGTTTAATAAAACCAAACAGTGCCAGTCTCTCAGGCTGAACCCCTTTTCATTAGATTAGACTGTAAAACTAACTTAGGATATTAAAATACTGATTAGGTTAACTAGATAATACGTTCCACCCTTAGTGATCGACACTCTACTTACCATTATATTCATACTGACCGGGTATAATGCTCGTTAGGTGTGTGTGTTATTGATAAGTCGGCTAAATATAAATTTAAAACTTGAGTAGGCATTAATACTGCTAAACCGCAACGACACGCGATACCGCATCAAGTTTTTGGCGCTGTTGTCGGGGAGTGAATTGTTATTATCTGTTTATCTAATTAGAATTTTAATTAGTTTTTCTCTTTTTAGGTTTTTAGATTCTAACCACTAACATTGTTGTATATTAGTTAGATTGCATTCATTGTATAATTTGCATATTTTATGTAATTTTTGTTTTTATTTATTTTCTTTATTTTTTCTGCATAACTGCTGTTGTTGTATTCTGCTGATACAAACGATATGGCGCATCTGTTTATCAGATACGGCGTATTGCGTTTTAACTTTTTATAAATACAACGCGTTTAATAATTCAAGTACGGCACATCTATCCCAAGATACGGCGTATTCTGTTTTTAATCAGAAAATTTTTCGAAACCCTAAACGCCATACGACGCATCTGTTTCCACAGATACGGTGTATTAAATATTTAATTAAAAACAGTTTTCGAATTAATTAAACAGAAGCGACGCATCGATTTTTATCGATACGGCGCATTTACTGGATCAAAAATCTTGTATTTTGAAACGTAACGAAAATACGGCGCATTAGCTTTTACTTGTGCGGCGCATTTAAATTTTATAAATATAACTGATTTTTGACATTTAACCAGATACGGCGCATTCTATTTTATAAGCGACATATCGATCTTCTGAATAAAAGTCTGATTTAATTTTAACGTAACTAGATACGGCGTATCCCTTTTCTAGGATACGGCGCATTGTCTGCAGATATCAGCAACTTTTATTTTTCGTATTCCTTTTTCGTTGATATTTTTCTGATCTTCTACTTTATAAAACCTATCCTACTGATGCTTTTGTGATGATTTCAGGAAGTGCATGACCAGAAGTTCAACTAAGAACTTAATTACACCTTACGAAGAACCTGAACGAGCTTTTCATTCACTTAAAAAGCTTTTCAACAGAAAAAGCTTTGATCTTTCAAGTTCATTTGAGCTTGATTATTTTTCTGAACAGGAAGAAGAGGAAGAAATAGAAACAATGACGGAAACCACAACCATGGAGGAGTACATGAACAAAACCCGTTCAGATTACAGTTCAGGGATTGCTAAACCAAAGTGTGACGACAAGTCAAAATTTGAGTTGAAGGGTCAGTTTCTCAAGGAGCTAAGAGAAAATGCTTTCAGTGGGACGGAACATGAAGATGCTAATGAACATGTGGAAAAGGTCCTCAAGATTGCAGATTTATTTACTACAGAAGGAGTTACTGATGACCAAATTATGCTTCGAATTTTCCCAATTTCGCTTAAAGGAGCTGCTAATAAGTGGCTAAGGAATGAACCAGCAGGTTCAATCAAAACATGGGAAGATCTGAAGAGCAAATTCCTCAAAAGATATTGTCCACCTGCTAAGACTGCTAAAAAGATGGAGGCTATCAACAACTTCAAGCAAGAGCCCGACGAAATTCTCTATCAAGCTTAGGAACGTTTTAAAGATTTATTGGTGAAATGTCCTCAACACTATCTAACCGCAATGCAGGAGATAATATTATTTTATCAGGGATTGGACGTGCCTACTAGACAAATCTTGGATGGTAAGGGAGCTGTACCACAGATGAGTGCAGTCAATGCTAGGAAAGCTATCCAAGAAGCTGCTGATCATTCTCAAAAGTGGCACGATGGGACCTCTACTAGATCTAAGAGCAGCACTAATTTTGACGGGTTTGCTGCAATTCAAGCTCAATTGGACAAACTTAGTAGAGATATGAAGAAGAGAAATGAAAAAGTGTATGCTGCCCAAGTTAGATGTGAAAAATGCGAAGGACCTCACTACACCAAAGATTGCCCTACAAAGAATGAAAGTGAGACTTTTGAAGAAGCATACTACACACAATTTGGTCAACCATTCCAACCTTCAGGAAGATTCAGGGAAGCTGTTCCGGGGTACTATCAAAAGTACAATGGAAATCCTACATATCAAGAGAGAAGGCAGACTTTGGACGATACTTTGAAGCAAATTATGGCTGATGCTGCTAAAAGAAATGAAGAGAATGCTGCTATGATCAAAGAAATCCGAGCTTCAACAGATACTGTCGCAAGAAACCAAGGAGCTTCGATCAAAGCATTGGAACAACAAATCGGTCAGATGAGCAAGGTTCTTCAAGAAAGGGGATATGGAGGTCTACCTAGCTCAACTGAAATTAATCCAATGGATCATGTCAAAGCTATCACCACTACCGAAGAAGTCATGCCTAACATACCTTTTCCTGGACGATTGAAGAATTGTAATGTTTTGAAACCCCAATATTTCTTTAACTCTTCAATCACTGTAACGAGACTACTCAAGGAAAAATCAATGATTGAAGAGGAGATCAAGGCTGAAATGAAAGAAGAGAGCTCTGCAACTGATCTACATGCCTTGCCTCATAAAGAAAAAGACCCATGAAGTTTTACTTTACCTTGTTCAATTAATAACATGTCTTTCAATAATGCATTAGCTGACTTAGGAGCTAGCATTAGTGTTATGGTATTTAAGACATTCACTACCCTAGGCTTAGGAAAATTAGCACCAACTAAGCTGCTTATTGAATTGGCTGATAAAACGGTAAAACGACCTGAGGGGATTGCTGAAAACGTACTAGTTAGGATCGAGAAGTTTGTGTTCCCCGTAGACTTTATAATACTAGATATGCCTGAGGATATTAAGACTCCCTTAATCCTTGGACGACCTTTCTTGTCTACTTCTCATGCTAAAATTGATGTGTTTAAAAGAAAAATATCATTAAGAGTAGGGGATAACAAATTAGTCAATAAGTGTGAAAATCTGGTTAAGAGCATAATTAGGAACGTATATATGCTAGGATTACGCGAAAGAATGGACCTCGACCTAGAAGCTAGGCTCATGGGTGAAACCTTGTTGCAAAAATCGTCATCTAACCCAAATAATGAAGAATTCGACGAGTTTATTAATCTTAATGTACCAAATGAATTAAGAAACGATAACTTAAGTGATTCGGATGATGAGTTGTATGATTGTATTGTTATCAACAAACATTGAAAAACTAGAAATGCTAATGAAAATAAAGAGGTGTTTATTGAGTTACCACCACATCTTGCTTATTTATGTCTACATAACAACGATAATTTCCCATCTATTGTTTTATCATCACTACCCGAAAGGGATAGAGCTTTGTTGGAATAGATCTTGAAAAGAAACAATGTAAAGATCGAAGATGGGCAAGATAAGTTAAATGTGAAAAGTTTGAGAATGAGGGAGCGCGACGCCCGCGACTCTTTCAATGATACATACTAGGAGTTGAACGTGAGTCTAACTTGAAGACTCTGGAATAAAGACAAGTGCTAACCGGGAGACAACCCGGATTTCTATCTTATTTTTCTGTTTTGTGTCGAGTCTGTCAGACCTGCAGAAGATGCGGCGCATCCCCATCATAGGATGCGGCGTATCAACTGCACTGGTCATATCCTTTTTATTTTTTTGCATTTTTATTTTCTTTTAAACATGCTGTCAGTTTATTTAATGCGGCGCATCCCTGGTTAAGGATGCGACGCATTTATTTTCTGATTCGTATTAATTCCAGGCTCGATATGGCGCATCCTCTTCCATAGGATGCGGCGTATCGACTGACCTGATGATTTACAATTTTATTTTTTTGGTTTAATTTTTACTAACAACTAATGAATTACACAAGTTCTAACCTTCTTAACTCAGGTGTGTTAAAGTTTTGGTGGTATAATAGATTCCTGTACTTTCTGTGGAGACATCATTAATGAAGGATTAAACGCCTTTCATCTACAAGAAAGTAGATTTCGCTCATAAACGCATAATGGAGGATCATACCGAGCAAATCTCAGGGGAGTTTTTCCGTTCTAATTCGTTTATTTTCCAGTTTTTAACTTTTAATACAAACAACGAGGACATTTTTTTAACTTAAGTGGGGGGATGGAGAATTAAAACGCTGACTTGTCCCAAACTTTTTAAAATATGCTTAAAATGTGCTTAATATATCAAAATTTAAAATTTTTAGCATGTTTTTGTTTAAGTCTAAATTACATAGTCGCACACATAACCTTATTTTTTCCAAAAATTAAAAACTTTAGTGTGCCAGTGACTTGTAAACTTTAGAACTTGGCTTGTATACTATTCGAGACCACCATAATGAGTATTATCGAAATAATTGGAGTGACTTGTCTAACTTGGTAAACTTCTAGGATTACACCCAAAAAGCCTAGGTTATGTGATATTAACTAACTACACTGGTTAGTTAACCCCCGTATAAACCCTTTTATTTACTCTCATTTTTAGGGTAAGATACCCCTAGAAAAACTCTCAGAGCCATTCCTTTCGTTTCTTACATCTTTGTTAAAATGTTTCGTTGCACCCTTACACCTTAGCCTACCCTGTAGATTAATGTCTGTGGTTAGTTACTTTAGGCAAAGTGTGTTTCCTTACATTAACTATGTTTGCATGCGTAATTCATTATCTTTGGTTAGGTGGGGAAATTGCACAATGCAATTGGAGTGAAAGTACCACTATTACTTTTATATCTGAAGTTTTGAAAAGTAAAGAAATATTATCCGAAAAAATCGTGATAGTAAAGTTGTGATATTTTACACATCTATGTTTGTATATAAAAAACAAAAAATAAACAACTAAAAAATCAAAAAAATAGAAAAGTTGGAAGTTTGTTTTAACCAACTATTATAAAGTTTTGTATTAGGTGGACGATATCTCTACTATTTGTTGTTGTAATATATCTATGGATCGAATGGGAGTTGGCCGTTATGGGAACGCCAACTAAGGTTTATCCTTTGTTTAAGATATTATTGAGTTTAATTCGTGTCTACCTAAAGCGTGAGTTACATGAGTCCAAAAGCGTGAGTTATTCAATGATATGAGTCTTATTTATGGGATGGTTGGGAAAGTGATTAACCACACTTAGGACTTAATCTATTTGTTTTGTTTATTTTTATTTTACACCAATTTATATCCTAAATGTTATCCTTACCCAACCGTATCATTGTATTCGTTGTTAGCTTTCGAGCATCCGGATATGGTGATGGCTAAGTGAGAATATTAAATGTATGAATAAGGTAGTGACCATCCGAGTATTAGATAATTGACTAACGCGCTAGCGATCTAGTGTGTGACTTGGTGACCATCCGTTATGCAAATAACGCGCCAGCGATCCAAGAAGTGCACTAGTGACCATCCGTTAGTTGAAGCGTCAAAGACTCGCGCCAGCGATCTACTAAGTTTATGCAAGAGATGTTTGAATGAAGCTAGGTTTAACCCTTAAGCCTCAAAACCCTTTTTACCGCTTTAGACTTGTTACTCCTTGGCTTTAGTGGGGGAGATGCATATGTTTGCCAAGCTTATGACAGAATATTCGTCACGACTAAGCAACTAAACGATTTAGAATTGTTTTGATATTGAAAAGCTATTTTGTTTCTACTTCGTTAAGTGTTTGGTTGTGTGATTATGATAAAACGAATATGTGCTTAATGATACAAATAAATCCTGATACCTTTTAGGATACATTTTCATAATTATTAATCTAGAGTTTACTTGGGGACAAGTAAAGTTCAAGTGGGCGATATTTGATGACATCAAATAAGTACATATTTATTGTCATCATTTATCCTATTTATTTGACTTGTTTTACTATATTAATTATGAGAATCGATACTTAATTGTTTACTTTAGTAATTCTCAGGTAAAAACAAGCAATTGGTGAAACTTGGCGATTTTGGACGAATTATGGAGCAAAACTAGCAAGATGTCAAAAGTCTACTGAAATCCAGAAGATGCGTCGTATCACTCTCAACAGATACGCCGCAATATCATACTTAGAAGAATTCGAAGACCATTGCCTGACTTTGAAGAATGCGCCGCATGTAATTCTATCATGCGCCGCATATGAAACTTTGGTCAACGAAGAAGATCAAGCTTGTTCTACTCCAGATACGCCACATTATACTTCTGACATACGGCGTATCACTATCCAGACTTCACCAGATACAATCCAAGACACTGAAGGACATGCGCCGCATAAAAGATCAAGATACGCCGCATCTGAAGACGGTGTACGAATATTCCAGAATATATTAATTTTGGACCCCACGCGAAGTTACCTCAATGCGCTGCAACTACTTACTCGATGCGCCGCATCGTGCCATCAGACAGAAACTATAAATACCCTAAGACATATACGAATTTTGGGTGCAACCAAACCCTAAGGAGACGAATTCAGTCGAAGAAGCATCACAAGACACACCCCAAAAGAAGATATTAGAGCTGTAAGAAGGTCCTGCATGTATTTAATTCATTAAGTAGTTTTGTGTATTGTAATAGTACACTTTAATTTATCAGGATTGATGGGCTTGTGGCCACCATACTGCTCCCCTTAAAATTGCTTTCCCATCAATTAAAGTTTATATGATGATGTTTATGGTGACTTGTATATGTGCATTGATAACCTCTATGTCTAGCTGAGCCTGTAGGCTACATACCTGTTCCTCGCCTGCTTATCTAGTGTCTAGAAAGTAGGATAGACATAAGTGATCATTAAGAGTTTACTCGCCTATATTTAGGATCCAACGAGAGAGAATAGATTACGATACTCATCATATAAAACTAGCAATAAAACAAGTGACAAACTGCTTAACTATCAGGACAGGCCTTCTTCTGTTTCTATTATCTATCTGTGTACGTGTTGTTATTCACTGATTCATGCTCATTAGTTTATTTACTGTTTAATAAAACCAAACTGTGCAGTCTCTCAGGCTGAACCCCCTTTCGTTAGATTAGACTGTAAAACTAACTTAGGATATTAAAATTCTGATTAGGTTAACTAGATAATACGTTCCACTCTTAGTGATCGACACTCTACTTACCATTATATTCATATTGACCGGGTACACTGCTCGTTAGGTGTGTGTGTTATTGATAAGTCGGCTAAATATAAATTTAAAACTTGAGTAGGCATTAATACTGCTAAACCGCAACGACACGCGATACCGCATCAGGTACCTGCACTGTTAGAACCAGCAGGCAACATAGCAGCTAATAATGGCTTATGTACCCCCTTAAATCCTCTTTGCATATTATTAAAAACCTTTTTATTAAAGGGGACAAGCAAGTATGGAAGTTTGCTATGTGTTTCTACACCCAAAATCAATTGGAGAAAACGTTGGTACATCAAAAATTTGATTTTGTTTTTGGAGTTTGCAACCATTGCATCAAAAATATATTTGGAAAAATTAAAAATTCTATCAGTAGATAAGCAGACCAAAGCAGAAGCAATGTTGCTCCCAAATTGGTCCCATTCACCACTTTTAGAACTTAAGCAATGAAGCAAATGATGGATTAAAAATCGCCATTGGGGTGTGAAATGCCTTTTCCAAAATGTAAAATTCCCATCAGTTGGATATCCAATTTTATCCAACCCCTTAAAAATTTCTTCATTTGACACAAAATTAACCCTGAAGCATCAGCCAATTGAAGTTGACTTCTAACTGATGCCTCAGTGATTGTATACTCTAAGGTATCAATAGTTGCACTAAACTGTTGAGTCCCATCAGCAAGAGTTGTAGCAGTAGCAGTCTGCCAAAACTGTTTGATTAAGGAGTCATAGATAGTAGGATTGTGTGTTAAAGCATAACTGAGATATGATCCTCTCTAGAAATCCACTATCTGATGGAAACCGGTGCTCTGCTCTGGTTTTTTCAAGAAACCTGTGGAAAACTAGAAGGGGGGGTTGAATAGTTTTACGTCCATTTTAGAAAATTTATAAAAACAAGTTTGTTTTAAAAAACTTCGATTCTAGTTTATGTGAATTCAATACTTGCACTATATGAACAATTATATTGTTACTAACTAACTAAGCAAATATGGTATAAGTAAATAAGTAATGAAAGTAAAGAGTTAGAAAGATCAAACCACAACACAAGAATTTATAGTGGTTCGGCTACAAGGTCACCTTCCTTGTTCCTACTCTACTCCCCGAGTCACCTACTCGAGAGTTTTCTTCACTATGTCAACAAACTCCCTTGTGGCGGAGAAACCTTACACAACTTTCGCTTACACCGGCTTAGCGACACAAAGCTAGATGTTGGGTTCTAATCCTAGCTAGAACCAATCTCACAACTCTTCACAACTTCTTCACTACTAGTACACACCACACCTTCTTCACTACTTCACACCACTTCACAACTTCTTCTTCTCTACACAACTTCTACTTCTCCTAAAACTACTTATTACAAGCACAACACAACTACACAAATAATTTACACAATGTACACAACTAATCTACAATACTTCTTAAACTTGGTTGTTGAAGGAGTATTCTTCTTTTGCACTTTGGATGAGGATGGATGAGAAGGAATTGAATCACTTGAAACAAGGATTAATAATCTAATGATCAAAGGGTTTTAAAAGATGTTTAGAGAGATTTAGATCTGAAATTTTTCGTGCAAAAGGTGAGGAAAAACACCAGATTTAAGGTGGTATTTATAGGAGAAAATTCTGACAGTTTCTGACAGGGGAGCGTGGCCGGTCCCCTTAATTCGTGGCCGGCCCCCTTAAATTAAGGGGGCCGCCCCTTATAATTAAGGGGGCCGCCCAGCTGTAACGGCCAGAAACTTTGTTTTTTAGTAGGGAAAGTTTATTTGGTGAAAAACTAACTGATTTTGGTTAAAAATTTGAATTCATATATTTAGTATGATTAAAATATTTTTCTTTATTACCAAAAGTGTTTTTCAAAAATATATAATATGTTTATATAATTAAATAAACTTTGTAATAATTAATTAAATATCCCTTTGATCATGAGATGTATTAAGCACTTGTTTATTCATACCTTAAGTGATTAAGTTGGATATAATGATATAAACTAGCTTAATACTTGTTTACGTAGTAATCTTACGTTTAATGGTTTTACATTTTGTGATCGTCAAAACGTATAGATATCGAAAAATATAAATAACGTTTTTATGCATTATTTATGTCAACAATCTTCCCCTTTTTGATGATTACAAAATCTAAACTCATTAGACGAAAATTAGTATATATACAAGTATTATTACGAGTTTATATCAATTCTCCCCCTTTTTGTTAGCATCAAAAAGGTTATCCCGATATTCTTGGAGCTCCCCCTTGACGTATACTCCCCCTCCTTTTGAGGTTATAAGAAGAATCGAGATATGGAATTCTTGTAAAAAATATTTAGTGGACAAGCAATATACATATATATATAGCATGCAAGAAGAGAAAGAAAAACTATAAGTAATCATTGATATTAGCAAGTTAATACATCAATTTGAAAGATAATACTTCAACAAGAAGTGCAAGGAACAAATGCCATGAAGGCTTAGAAGCATACTAAAAAAAATTAACCAAAGCTCTAATATGAAAGTCTTCCTAGAGCTTGCCATCCAAAATGGTTTAAACTATTTTATTTGCAAAATACCAAGCATGTTTAATTTGGTGGAAATGATGGGGAACATGGAGATGGTGAGGATGGTGATGTGTTTGTTGTTGATGGTGGTGGAGGTGTGTATGTGGATGGTGGTGGTGGAGATGTGTTTGTTGGTGGTGGTGCAGTTGTGTTTGTTGGTGGTGGTGGAAGTGTAGTTGTGGTGTGTAGTTGATGGAACACATTTTCAATGTGTGAAAACATGTAGAACATCTCATCTCTTAGACCGAAGATGATTGTTCGGTTATGAATGCAACAAAGGCATGTGTCCCCATGGGCTTCAAGTAAGCTCCATGGGATGGGATTGAAATTTGGTGGGTTGATTGGTGGTGATTGGAGGTTTGCATCAAGAGGTGTGATGGGTGATAGTGAAAGGGTGATGTCAAGAGATGCATCTTCAATGGTAGGTGGTGGTGGTGGTACCCTTGGTGGAGGTGATAGATGAGAGTTGATATAGTCATTGATGGATGATGTTGATGGTATGGAGGAAGTAGAGGTTCCATTTGTGGAAGGTGTTTTTGAGGGTGCATTAGGTGGACTAGGAGATGAGCATTGATGTTGAGGTGATGGAGTGGTGTTATCTTCATTAGTGAGGTCAATGAAGAGTTGTTTTGGTGGAATAATGACAAATTTTTGTTTCTTGGCATTGTTTGAGGTTGTGGTTCTTGGTGATGACATGGTGGAAGGATGAAGTTTGATGAAGGTTGAGGATGATGGAGTGTGAATTAAACATGCATGGGGATTATATAGTATGAAAACATATTTAGAAATGGAATTAATTTGAAAATAAGTGGTTAGATTCCAAAATCAGTTTAGTTTTAAAGGGAAATGGTAGCTGAGACTAGCAAAAGGAGTCATAAGATGCAAAAGAAAACAGTAAAAATTACTGTATGGGTGGCCGGCCCCCTTAAATACAGGCCGGTCCCCTTAAATTTAAGGGGGCCGCCCCTTATGGATTAAGGGGGCCGCCCATCTGACGACCCAGAAGATAAAATTTTCAAAATTTTTCTGGAAAAACATTATATTCTGTTTTGTGTTTGCAGCAAGCTCTATTTGGACATTTCACATTGATTTTGGTCTATTATAAAACATACATGTTACATATATATATAAATATAAGCTAAGCATGCAAACATATATATAGATTAAGTGATAAAACATGCAATCATAAGCATATATTAAACATAATTAAGCAAGTTATCATCCTAAGCAAACATCCAAACAATTATCCAAGAGAATTACAAGTACTTCCAAATATGAATCGGACAAATAGCACATAAACATCCATAATCAAATGTCATAAAAATAAATATTGTTCAACAATCATAAGCAAATCTCCATCATCTCCTTTTCTTCCCGAAGACACCCTTCAATGTCTTCCCAGTGGATTTGAAGCCACCTCTAACTTCTTCATGCAAACTCTTTTGTCGTCTAAGCACCTCGGTTGTTCGTTCATGAAGTACTTCGTTAGTTTGATCGCTAGGAGATGGGGTTGTATACTCGGGATAGTCGAGATCCTCTAGATTGTCAACGAACTCGTTGAACGAAGGGGTACTAACACCATGGGTGCTTTCCTCCTCATCGTCATCGTCTAGTCGAGATGATGAACCGTGAAAACTATGACGACGAGATTTTCCCTTGTCACTACGAGTTCGTCGAGTTTGTTTTAGAGCGAGAGGACGCAAGGTGGGATAGATGGACTCATAGATGCTATCGTCAAGATCGGGGTAGTGCTCGATAACATGACGATAGAGACGAGTGAGGAACATTCCATATGGGAGATTTGCTTTTGGAGTTTTCCTTGCGCACTCAATTCGTTTGATGAAGAAGTAGGCCAAATTGTATGGTTGCTCAACAACGATACAATACAACATATGAGCAAGGCACGCCGGGAGATGGTCCCGATGGCCTCCGGTACCGAACGCATTCTCTCGAATGAGTTCTTCCCAACGCTTCATGTTGGGGCCTAATTCTTTCAGAAGAATTTGATTTTCGGAGATTTGGACATTTTTTGATTTGATTTTGCGAGTGGTGGTGACACGTTCCAAACCAAGAATTTGACGAATTTCGTCGGGAGAAGGAATGTGGGAAAGATATGGACCGAAGGTAGGACGACAACGCTCAAGAGAGTCAAGATCCCATTCATTAGAAAAAACGGCTTGACCTCTAAAAGGGATTCGAAGGATTTGACCGAATTGGTCGAGAGTTAAGGTGATGAATTCGTGTTGGATCATGAAAGAGATGAAGATCATACCAAGGTCATCGGTTTGAACCGTGACTTGGCTATAGAAGTCGACAAGGAAACGAGGGATGATGGGTTCATTTATTTCGTAGAGACAATCGAAATTGATGCTTGTAAACAAGCGATCAATGAAGTCGGATTGAGAATAAGCACGATCTACTACACGTCCCTCATGAACATTTCTATCCTCAATTTGACGATATAGATGTCCAATGGAAGGAGATGTAGTAGGGAGTTGGGAAACTTTTGGAATGTAATTTTTGGTTTGGGAGATATCTTCGGTAGTCGCTTTTGGCATTTTCACCTAAACACAACAACAATACAACAAGACCACAATAAATATAAAGAAAAAAAATAATGATGTATGTATTGTTATGACATATGTTGGAACGTAAACATACTTCGACTCTAATACTTTAATCCTAAGAAGTAGTTTACTATGTTCCGTATTTTTATTTTTAACTCGTTCTAGATATATTTTACGATGTTTAATAAGTAGTTATGGACTAATCCAAACGCCCCTTTAAACATCTTAATATATCATGAAATTTACTAGATTTACATTAGATTGTAAAACTAGCCATTTCTTACGAGTTTCTTATGCATGTGATTTGTTTTCGAAAAAGATGGTTTATATTTTGACTCAAAAATACCATTTTTCTTACTAAACCAAACGCTTCCTTAACTAGACACTATGCTACTAGTATGTCAATATATATATGAATTATATATCTTGACAACTCCGAATTACTAGTTTTAGGTTTATAATCTTGACAACGTTTTATAAAAATTACAACGACTTAATTTCGACATTATTTGGACATAATCCAAACACCCTCTTATCGTATACAAAAATATTTTTACTTAGTCGAAAAATATAGTTTCATGTTTTACAAGTTATGAAAACATAATATGATTAGTTTTAACAAGTTTTTATAGCATTATTCAACAATGTGTTTACTAAAAATTTTGAAAAGGAGTGTATGAAATTTTTCAAAAATTTTCGACAAGAGGGTTTGTAATTATTAGTTTCTAGTGTTAATTATGCATCCTAATCCTAAGGGAAGCATTTAGTTATGGAAATCCTAGACCCAATTCGAAAGAAATTATGAATTTGAAAAAGTTATTAAAACATGCATAATCTTGAGTTTGACCAAATTAGATGGAATTAGATGAAATGTGTTATGAAAAACTTACAATATGTAATGGTGATCGTGTTAGATGAATTTTCCCTTTGCGAATTAACCCGAATTAAGTGAATTAGAGGTTGGTTTTTGAGTTTTTGGGGTTTAAAATTCGTCACAGCAGCAGCAGATGGAAGGGGTGTTGGAAAAGTGGAGTGTTTGGCAAAAGAAACAAGAGGAAAAACGATTTGGGACTATCAGATGGCCGGCTCCCTTAAACATTAAGGGGGCCGCCCTTTATTTGGCTGCCGGTCCCCTTAAACATTAAGGGGGCCGCCCTCCAAAACTTGATATTTCGTGGTTTTGGTTTTTGGAAAGAACAAGAATATATATATACCTTTATTTGGCTGTCGGTCCCCTTAAACACTAAGCATGCATTTCTTGACAAGGAAATAAAAGGAAATGTGTACATTTCGTCTTCAATGCGTTTTTCTTCAAAGTCTTTAAGGAATTGTACGAACTAGTGGTGACAACTTAAATTTCCAAGTTTGTATGGCGAATTTTCTACGTTGGTCCCCATAGTCTCATTTGACCAAAGTTTGGATCCGAACATGTTTTGTATTTGACTTGGGTGATATATGGTGGAAACATTCCCTACGGATTGAAGTTCCACATTTGTTGATTATTGTTAAAGTTTCGTCTATTTTGGTTTGCTCTAGTTTGAGGAGTTTTAGACCTAGGATAGGAACTTATTTGTTTTCTAGGTGGTGGAGTTTTGGATCTCATCTTTGGTTTAAAAGGTTCGGCATCGGGTTTTAAAGATGATTTACGAAAGCTTTTAACTTCCTCATCACTAGCAATGGGTACTAATCTATCTTTTAAAAGTATGTACTTCGGTTTTGATTCACAAGTTTCACTTTCGAATTTTACACTTTTTGTTTTACTAGTTGATGCTTCGTTTGTTTTATATCCTAAACCGGTTTTATCATCGGATGGTCTTTGAGCGCTAATTAGTTTTCTAAGTGACTTACTACTATTTTCAAATTTCTCTAGTTTAGTAATTTCTTCCTTAAGTTGTTTATTTTCGTTTTTAAAAACTAGACATATTTTACATTCACTTAAATTTTCTTTACCTTTTTCTAGATTATTTAGTTTAGTTTTTAACTCAAGTATTTCATCTTTTAGTTGGTTGTTGGTTTGTTTTAGTAGTTTATTTTTAGCCATTACTTTTTGTCCTACTTTGCATAATATCCTATATTCGTTACCTAAGTCTTTTTCGTCTAAGGATAAATTATCATCACTATAGTATTCGGTTTCGGAACTTACCTCATCGGATGCCTTAGCCATGAGACACTTCTCTTCTCTTGTTGTCTCTTTTTCATCGTTGTCACTATCGCTCCATGCTCCTCCTACAAACGCCTTATGATTTTAACTTCTTGACAATTTTGGACACTCACCAATGAGATGGTTTGGATCCCCACACTTGAAGCACTTCCTTTCGTTTTTGCCATTCTTGTCATCCTTGTTTCTATGCGATGTATTTCTTTCATCAAATGGTTGTCTAACGTATCTTCCTCGTCTTTTAAAGAATTTCTTGAAATCTCTCATGGCCATAGCGTATTCTTCGTCATCACTTTCGGATGTTGAGTATTCCTCATCACTAGAGTCCTTCTTTGCCTTTAATGCAATTGATTTGCTTTGCTCCCTTTTTTCCTTTAACCATTTCGGAATCTTTCTTTATTATCACTTCATGCATCTTCAAGTTTCCAATTAGTTCATCAAGTTTTAGAGTTGATAGATTCTTTGATTCTTCAATAGTCGTCACCTTAGCACGCCACTACGGATGGAGAGCCCTAAGAAATTTTCTTACAAAATTCTTGCTAGAAAAATTTTCATCAAGTGCTTTTAAACTTGTGATGATTGTGTTAAATCTAGCAAAAGCATTATCTATCGATTCCTCTTCCGGAATCGTGAATTGTTCATATTGTTGTACAAGAAGATCTATTTTATTATCTTTGACTTGACTATTACCTTGGTGAGTTATTAGTAAAGAATTCCAAATTTCTTTTGCAGTATTACACATAAAATTTTTTCATATTCTTTGCGTGGTAACGCATTATAAATCACCATTTTAGCCTCATTATTTTAGAAAGTTTCTTTTTCAAATCATCGCTTTGTTTTTCATAAGAAACAAGTTCATCCTTTTTAGTTTCCGAATTATATTGTAAAGGAAGAAAATCACCATTAGTAATAACATGCCAAAGATCTAGATCCTTTGATTTCACATAATTGTCGAATCGATTTTTCCAATATAAAAATCCATCACTTTCAAATAGTGGTGGTCTTTGCATAGATTGCCCTTCTAAATATTTTTCCGATTCCATAGATCGATTCAAGTTTTAAAATACAATTTATTTTAAAAATCTTTGACGTGGCTCTTGATACCAATTGTGGAAAACTAGAAGGGGGGTTAAATAGTTTTACGTCCATTTTAGAAAATTTATAAAAACAAGTTTGTTTTAAAAAACTTCGATTCTAGTTTATGTGAATTCAATACTTGCACTATATGATCAATTATATTGTTACTAACTAACTAAGCAAATATGGTATAAGTAAATAAGTAATGAAAGTAAAGAGTTAGAAAGATCGAACCACAACACAAGAATTTATAGTGGTTCGGCTACAAAGTCACCTTCCTTGTTCCTACTCCACTCCCCGAGTCACCTACTCGAGAGTTTTCTTCACTATGTCAACAAACTCCCTTGTGGCGGAGAAACCTTACACAACTTTCGCTTACACCGGCTTAACGACACAAAGCTAGATGTCGGGTTCTAATCCTATCTAGAACCAATCTCACGACTCTTCACAACTTCTTCACTACTAGTACACACCACACCTTCTTCACTACTTCACACCACTTCACAACTTCTTCTTCTCTAAACAACTTCTACTTCTCCTAAAACTACTTATTACAAGCACAACACAACTACACAAATAATATACACAATGTACACAACTAATCTACAATACTTCTTAAACTTGGTTGTTGAAGGAGTATTCTTCTTTTGCACTTTAGATGAGGATGGATGAGAAGGGATTGAATCACTTGAAACAAGGATTAATAATCTAATGATCAAAGGGTTTTAGAAGATGTTTAGAGATATTTAGATCTGAAAATTTTCGTGCAAAAGGTGAGAAAAATACCAGATTTAAGGTGGTATTTATAGGTGAAAATTCTGACAGTTTCTGACAGGGGAGCGTGGCCGGTCTCCTTAATTCGTGGCCGGCCCCCTTAAAATCAAGGGGGCCGCCCCTTATAATTAAGGGGGCCGCCCAACTGTAACGGCCAGAAACTTTGTTTTTTAGTGGGGAAAGTTTATTTGGTGAAAAACTAACTGATTTTGGTTAAAAGTTTGAATTCATATATTTAGTATGATTAAAACATTTTTCTTTATTACCAAAAGTGTTTTTAAAAATATATAATACGTTTATATAATTAAATAAACTTTGTAACAATTAATTAAATATCCCTTTGATCATGAGATGTATTAAGCACTTGTTTATTCATACCTTAAGTGATTAAGTTGGATATAATGATATAAACTAGCTTAATACTTGTTTACGTAGTAATCTTACGTTTAATGGTTTTACATTTTGTGATCGTCAAAACGTAGAGATATCGAAAAATATAAATAACGTTTTTATGCATTATTTATGTCAATAAAACCCACCTGATTGTGCTTATCACAATACTTCATAGGAGCCATTTCTTACACAATAATGTATGATGAATTGAAAATGAATTTGAGAATACTGGTTGAGTGCCGTATTAGGGTTTAAGTGCTGGTAGTGAAAACAGAGTAATAATAGGCGTAAATAAAGATTTGTTTGTTTCACTATTTTGAGAAAGTAAATAAAGGATAAAGATGAAAAAGAATAAAAATATTATCCTTATATACCTTATAGTGCCGTAAAATTCGTAACGGTACTATTGAAACAGTAAAAATCATTGGGCCGATGACCAGAACTAACGGTCACTAAAATTACACTACCAGACTTAATATTGGTCAAACAGTATTAATGCTGAGTCACCAGAATTAACTAATGGTCAACAAAATACAGACAATTACAAACCAAGATCACTAGCAAAGCTTCCAATCATCATCAATCCATGTTTTTCCTGGAAAATTAGTCTAAAACCAAGAAAATATACAACAAGACTAGAATTAACTCTACAGCTACCAGATTTAACTTCTACCAGAATTAAATCTACTAAGTACTTGTACTAAATTACAAACTATACATTTAACCTCCCCTTAAAGGTAGCTATGGGTTTATCATACCAATATTAACCGCTAAGTAATTACATCTTGGTTCATCAAAAGCTTTTGGCAACAAATCAGCTACATTAAATAATTTCTTTTCAAATCAAGTCTCAAATCAAAACAAAAAATATGAAAAACTTGGTTTCTACAGTACCACTGTAGCAAATATTCTACAAGTAAAATGTAAATTCATTACTTATTCAAACATAAGGCAAATTTCTGGAATGACACATTAACCTTGAGAATAAGAGAATGCTTTCCAAACACTTAATATCTTTTCCTCCTTTTTGCTTGAACTTCACTGTCAAGCTGATCACAAATTATACCAAGCAACTGATTACATGTTCTTTGAATCAGATCTTCAACAACTTCACAGTCTTCTTCATATTGAAGCTTTGACATCAACATCACAGTAAGAACTTCAGAACTCAATGGATATTCCAAATCAGCAAGCATGAATATATCAACTCCATCTTTTGTTGATAAATGATGAAGATCACATGAAGCATAGTATTTCCATGAATTACTAGAATCTTGACATGGAAACTTCCAATAAATATCTGTAGGATCTGGTTCATATAATCTCTTGAGCTCCACAAATAACTCTTGCTCTTTCACCTCTGTTTTCTTAGCAGTCTGGAACTTCTTTTGAACCAAACTCCATAAGGTGTTTAAATCTTCTCTATTGCAAGCCTTGATCAGTTGTTCAACATTCTTGTAAACTGCAAACTCTCCATCAACACTGAGTACTTTCCAAGCTTTACCACACTTATCATTAGAGATTTCCCAGTCTACAATTTAGATTTTGCTTAGATTTTATCATAACGCTCAACCTGGATTTTCTTTCTTTTTCTACAATCATCAATTGTACTTCCTTGATCAAAAGAAACTACTTCTTGATCATATTCTTCAAACATAGCCAAGTGTTCTTTGTAACCAAACATGTGCCCTGAGCATCCATTATCCAATATGCCTCTTTCTTCCAAGCTTTTGAGTGGATGATCCTACACATAAAAATAAGAACATGATCCACTGTTGCTTTGGGATTTATATGTAAGCTCATTTCTAAATGGATCCCAATTCCAACATGCTAAGGCCTTAATAGCATTTTCCCCATTTCCCTTTACAGCATAAGATTTTGACATTTTTGCTGTATTTTTAACAAAGGGCCTATTCATAGGTGAGGTTGGTTTATTAAAAACCCTTTTTTGATTTACTTTATTCACCTGTGGCCTTTTATATGGAGTACTGGTAAATACTGGTTGGTTATATCTAACAGAATTAACTTTAGCATGACCAGTATTAACTTTAGGCTGAACAGAATTAACCTTTTGCTTAGCATTTTGCCTAACAGAATTAATGTTGTGCACGCCAGTATTAACATTAAACCTAACAGACTTAATATTTGGACTACCAGAATTGAGTAGTACTGATCTAGGTACAAATTTATTAGCATGATTAACTCTATTAGCATTTGTCCACATTGGTTTAGGCATCCCATTACCATTATTAACAACCCTTTGTTTCTTAAGCTTAGCCTCTCTAGCCATTCTTTTCTCATGAAAATCACAATCTCTGATTAAATGACTAAGACTACCCAGACAAAACACCTTTTCTAAGTGAAAGAGTAACCTGTCCCTATCTCATTCCAATTCTTTCTAGGTGTCTCTTGACTTTTAACTTGTTGCCTTGGAGATTTTATGTGTGACACACAACTAGGTTCAACTGTTTTAGTTGTAGACACAACTGGTTTGTTGACTGAAATAGACTTAGGTTTAGACACCTCTTTTGAAATACTTTCAGGTTCTGATTTAGAATCAACAAGTTACTCAGAGATATTTCCAATGGATCCTTCACTGTCATTGGATTGACAGGTAGAATATTCACTAGATTTGTCATCTGAGACATTGTTGGGTTTTAAGTAACTCTGCTTCTAATAAGTTCAATCTGCTGCTGAATGACTCTGCTGCTGGAATTGTGACTCTACTGCTCATATTGAAGAACTCTGCTGCTTAGAGTTAATTATAGTATTGAGTCATGTATGTATGTTAATGATTGTATTAAATATTCTATAGGTTTAGAATATCGTTTGTGTGTGTAAGAAGTCTTTGTAAACCGTGTAGGGTTCCTTGTCTATAAAAGGAGATCCCTAGGGTTAGAGAATGTACGTGTATTAAAAAAGTCGAATTCACTTCAAGGTTGTTAAACCCTAGCATTGTAAGAGTGCTCGTATAATTAATATATTGAAGTGTTTAGTGTGATATTCATTGTTCTTGTGTTCATCTTAAGTTATATAATATATTCCGCGTATTATATAAGTTTCTATTCAAGTCAGCTTCTATACTAGATCGTTTGCTCAACTGGGATCAACAAGTGGTATCAGAGCTTGTGATCGAGAAGAACTCAAATACTACTAAAGTCTGTTCATAACAACAAAAGAAGCCATGGGTGATGACACACATATGATTACTGCATCCAAGATCCCAATGCTCAAGCAAGGAGAGTATGAGCTTTGGAAGATGCACATCAGGCAGTATATGCGCATGATTGACTACAAGATGTGGAATGTGGTTCTGGATGGTGACAAGTTTCCTAGGGTCGTCGATGGGAATGAGCTAGCTATCAAAGCCAAAGAAGATGAAGATCTCAGAAAGCTGGAGATCAAGACTCTCAGTATTCTTTTAATGGGAATACCTAATGAGTTTCAGGCCGACTTTGAACACTATGAATCTGCTAAGGCTCTTATGACTGCTGTTGAGTCAAGGTTTGGTGGTACTGAAGCTACTAAAAAGTCAAGGAAGAATGTTCTGAAGCATCAATTTGAAAACTTCACTGCTCTAAGTGGTGAAAATCTTGATGGCACTTATAACAGGCTTCAAAAACTTATAAGTCACTTGAAGCTTGTGGGTTACCTAGTTCCTGAAGAAGACATCAATCTCAAGTTTCTCAGAACTCTTGCACCAGAATGGAGCATGCATACAGTTGTGTGGAGAAACAAAGCAGACTTTGAAACTATGAGCCTTGATAGTCTGTACAACAACTTGAAAGTATATGAAACTGAGATGAACCTTCATCTAGTTCATCTAATTCATCTTCTGGAGCTCAAAATATAGCTTTTGTATCATCCAATACATCTAACACTTCAGATGCTCACTCTGCTGCTAATCACTCTGCTGCTTATGGTTTATCTGCTGCTAACACTAGCAACTCTGCTGCTGGTACTAACAACAGTGATAATAGGAGTGATGCTGCTATTTGTGCTTTCTTGGCTGATCTTACTACAGGTACTCAAGTGTTGAACCAAGATGCTGATCAAATAGATCCTGATGCACTTGAAGAGATTGATTTAAAGTGGCAGATAGCTATGTTAACCCTAAGGGCAAGAAGGTTTTTGAAGAGAACTGGGAAACAGCTTAAATATAAGCCTCAGGGTAACTTGGGATTTGACAAATCTGAGATGGAGTGCTACAACTGCAATAGGAAGGGTCACTTTGCCAGAGAATGTAGAGCTCCAAAGAGAATTGTAGAACTTCCAAAGAAGAATGATGCTGAGTCAAAGCCATCTACTGCTTTGGTGTCTTGTGATGGGTTAGGTGACTATGACTGGAGTGACATGGCTGGAGAAGAACCACATCAAGGGTTTATTGCTGAAGTAAAGACTCCAAATAAAAACTTTGCTCTTATGGCCTATGCTTCTTCATCATCTGGTTCTGACTCTGAGGTATCCAATGAGTCAAATGATTCTACTTGTTCTTTTAAATCTTGTTCTGACACCATAGATGAAATTAAATCTAGGAATGAAAGTCTTAGGC
>LBNU01008245.1:1492-15888 GCA_014162995.1 Artemisia annua
TATATATATATATATATATATATATATATATATATATATATATATATATATATATATATATATATATACACACACACACACACACACACACACACACACACACATGAGTGTGGAATAAGTGAGAGTGAATAAAGTTAACAATTTAAATTGTAATTAAGTATTTAAATATTTAAAAAATTGCGTTTCTTATATAAGTAGAGATATTTTAGTCTAACAACTTTACTCAATTTTTAAGTTGTTTATTTTTAAGCAAATGTGATTTTTATTTATAAGTAGTATTTTTTTTTTTTTTTTTTTGAAATTTTTTTTTTTATAATTAGTTTATTTAAAAACAAACTATAATTCAATGAAGTTTTTTTTTTTTTTTTTTTTTTTTTTTTTTTTTTTTGAACGTTAACTCTTATCTTTAATAATATTGCAATCTACCAGTCATATTTGACATTAAAGTTATGAATAAAATTTTGTATAGTCTCATGTAAATATTAATTCTCCATTTATTTCGAAGTGGTAATTGGGTGGCGAGTATAGGCTTTTTTTCTAGTAAAATCAAAATCCGAAACTTTGGTTTTTGAGTTTTTTTTTGGTAAAGGGCTTTCACCTAGCAAAATATATTACTTCAAAAAACAGTTAGTACAATGAAATGTGGCTGAGATACCACATTAAACTCAAGCAATCGCTTGAACAACCACTAAATCATTCATGACAGACAATAAATGAACCAACTTGATACTCACAACTAGAAAACCAAAACAAAACCAAGCAAGAAAAAACCTATCCAAGTCTAATATCATGGATGGCTGCAGCCTTTAATTGGGCCGCAGATAGACCACAATCATCAAAATAATTATCATCATAATTATTGTAGTAACATGTACCATCTTTTCATTACTCCAAAAGACTCCTCTCGTTTCCTCCAATACCGAAATAAGTATTCTCGTCAAGATATTCCAGAACTTGATCGTCATCGCTATCAGAATCAAACACATTACCCACATTGAAAAAAGGGTTACCCACCTTGGTTGAAGAAGAATCAACCTTTTTAAGAGGTTGACCATCATCATCCACAAGAGTAACTTTCTCCTCAATAATTGGCTTTTCAAGTTTCCCAATTTTCTCAACAATAGGGGTTGTACTAGTGCTACTATAGGGGTTGTATCCATAAATTTCCCTCCAACTTTCTAATAGATTCTTCTTCCCCCCAACTCCATTTCCACCGTTAGAAGAACTAGCAACAACAGGTATACCAGATGCTAGGAAACTAGCCATATCGTTTTGGCAATCAAGAACCTCATCATCACTATCTTCTTCAGCCACCTTAGTTTCCTTCTTACTACCAAACTCCAAATCGGCCCAATCCTTAGGAGAAACACTTGTAGTACAAGGAATACCATTATAATTGGTATCGGCCATATCAAGAGCATCAAATGGGTTCGATATAGTAATTGCTTCTTTAGCGATTTTCTCCTTAGTAACATCCGGTTTTTTCAGAACAGGTACATACTTCTGCTTAGGTTTTGAAGGGCTAAATTTAGCCCCTTTACCAACATCAATACCACGAAAAGACTTTTGCTGAGGCATTTGAACCCCAACCTTCTTACCTTATTCTTACAATGCCTTACTTCACTGAAACCATCATCATTCTTTTCCAAAGTAGTAAAAGCATCAGCAGCCTTGGCTGCCACATTAGTATTACTACGAACAACCTCCATAACACGATTTGGGCATTCAATCAAAGCATATCCAAAAGTCTTACAGTCACCAATGAGGAGGTTTCCATTCATATTCGACATTAATAATTTCAGTAGTTAAACTATTACCTTCTTTATTTGGAATTACCATTGTAACCTGGCTTTTTAGTTCTGAATCCGTGTTTAATTCAAATAAAGCATGAGCAAAACTAATACGGCCCAAGCCTCGACACACATAGAGCTTGTAAAAGCATCTAACATAATAGGTTTACCTACTTGCGTAGCAATCAAGCTCAAACTATCCTCAGAATAAGCAACCAAATGAACCTTATGCATTTTGATCCAAATCGGTACGTTGTTTACCTCGTTCCTATTAAGGGATAAAGTAGGAGTCCATTTGTCAAGAATAATAGGTGAGTTATGTATAATCCAAGGACCTCGTTCTAGAACACGATCCACAACCTCCTTAGTAGCAAACTTAAAAAGAAACACACCATCACCATTCTTCATCAGCTTTTTCAAGCCAAATTTTCCCCATGTATTAGTAACATAATTTTTAGCTAAAGGAAAAGCAATGGTCTTACCAAGTAACCAACAAGTGTGTTATCATACCAGCATAAAACCTTCTTCATAGCAGCCATAGGCAACATTGCGTCATGATTATCCACACAATCCTCGTTGACCAATGCTCTAAATTCACTTTCGGAACCATACTAGTTGCATTAATAACATTGGCAAAAGAAGTAAGAGAATCTACCTTAGTAGCCTTATCACTCGTCGAAGTAGAAGCAGCCTTTGGATCCGTATTACCCGTACCAATGCACGTCACATCAATATGTTGAGAATTGACACTCTCAACAGCGCCTCTCAAGCTAGTTTGATCAGCCAAACCAGTAGACTTGTTACCACTACTCTTCAAGCTAGTTTGACTGGCCAAACTAGACGAGGAGTTGCTAATGGCATCACCACTCCCACCCAATTTACCAATAGATTTTGAACCCTTGCTCGCGGTATTAGTATTCAAAAAACCCTTTTCCATCTCTCTAAACCCACAACCAATCACCAAGTATAGACGACAACCACTACTAATGAACAGCATGCAGCAAATGCAAATTGACAAAAGAAAACAGTTAAGGTTTAAACACGTTAAGCTTCAAAGTAACTAACCCCCTGTCATGATATCAGTCAATAGGCTGTAAACTCAAAATTATGTAATTAATGTTGTCCGATGATTGTAGTTAATGCACCGATGAGCCCCAATAGCGAATAAAATAAACCCTAAAGCGACAATATCGAAAGTCGATAAAGGGTTGTATTGCGATATTAAAATATACCCAATAATGCAAGATCTGAACGCTACCCAATACAAACAAGAATAAGATCAATTATAGTTAATTAAACTATTGTTTAATCATCCATGCAAGAATGAGAAAGCGACAGATTTGATTATGGGATCGTTGAGGTTTCGCTAAATCGCCAAATTCGCCAAACAAAGGGAGAGTATTTTCTAGGGTTTTGGGAGATTACTTTGGTTTTTGAGTTTTTGAAATTAAAGTCTGTCGGTGAGTTAGGTATCTTTGGTTCGGATTTGTTCGATTTTCAAAACGCGATTGTGAACTCTAAATCTTTATAGATAGAAGTGACTACAAAAAAGAATTTGAAGATTTGTACTAAGTAACAGACACAATATATGTAACTACTTTGATGTACCAAATACTGAAGAGGAAAATATGTACTTACATAATTTGGAAACATGTTGCATACTAGAACATTTCTAGTTGCTAGTTTGTCTTAGAAAGTATACTCGATAACACTCAATCGGATTGGTAAACATAATTTTAGAAAAAAAATATATATGTTACTTTTGATGTTTTATCACTAATAAGAATAAAGAATAAATAGATAAACAATTTTGATTTTCTGTGTTTAGGTTCTTCGGAGAAGCCGAGACTTTAACTCACAATTATGTGCCCCAACTAGGGACATGAGGAGTCCCCGTGACCGTTTCTGATCTTTTGTTGGCTACCACTAAAATGGTGTACGTATGAGTTTTGAACGACTTCATTTGAGAATCGAAATATCTAGAAGGGGCATTGTTGGGGGACCCCTTAGTCATTAGTGGCACCCAAAGTCACTTTTATCCGCTCTGTGGATAGGAAAAAAACAGCTTTTTTACTATTTTTTGTTTGGTATTTTTTGTTTATTAATACTTTTGACTTATCAAACTTTATATCTTTTTATTCCATACTTTCATTTCTATCGTGTTAAAATAAAATAAAATTAACAAAAAAGGAAAAAAAAAATAAGGTGAATATCGAGTTTTTTACCAACTAATTGCTTTTAAAAAAAAAATGACCAATGTATGATATCTTTAAACTTATTATCTATTGTATGGTATAACTTACCATATCAAATATTATATCCTATTTTTTGATATCTTTTATTAAAAAAACTAGTTATAATACTCGTGCACGCACGGGATTTTTCCAGAAAAAATTAATTATATAGTATTTGTTGTGAATAGAGAATGAAAGTGTTCTTCAATTAATTTATAATGTTAAATATACATAGGGTATATATAAGATAATATTAGGGTAAAAACCCTAATAGCTAAAATGGGTCATGGGCCTCTTATTAGTTATATGGACAACCACTAATAATGATCCATAACACTCCCTCTTTGATGTCCATATTGTTAATACACTTAGGAATTGCTGCCTCATTAAAAACTTTGTCAGGAAAACCCAGTGGGACAAAACCATGACTAAGGGAAAAAGAGTGCAGCGTGTATTATCTCCCTCTGATGACTATATCACTTGAGCTCTTTGAGTCGACGCATTCCAATGTTGTGACTTAGTTTCCTAAATATTGATGTAGGAAGTGCCTTGGTAAATAGATCCGCCAAATTGCTGCTTGAACGAACTTGTTGAATAATAATATCACCATTCTTTTGTAAGTCATGATTGGAAAAGAACTTTGGCAAAATATGTTTTGTCTTGACACATTTGATGTAACCTTCCTTGAATTAAGCAATGCATGCTACATTATCTTCATACAAAATTGTTGGTACCTCCTTCCCAGAATTTCTAAATTGTTGGATGAACTATCCGCGATTGTTTGCTTTGCCGAACGTCATGAAATTTTACTATCGTCACTCGTGAGTATGTATCCACTTTAAGACTGAACACTGTTAGGACCAGACATATATCCTGCATCTTTAAAACCAACTAAACTTGTTTTGATGGGTTAGTAAAATATAAACCTACATTTCGTGTACCTTAAAGATATTGAAACATTTGTTTTACTCCATTTGAGGATTATGCCTCGTTAAAACCTTACTAGATAAAACCCAATGGGACAAAATTCTAGTGAAGGAAAAAAACTACATAACTGCTTTATACGCTCGGGGATGTTGCCTCATTAAAAACCTTGCCGGAAAACCCTGTGGGGACAAAACCATGGTCAAGGGAAAAAGAGTGCAACACGCATCTTCTCTCCCCCTGATAATCACATCACTTAAGTTCATTGAATCAGTGAAATGCACTTTAAAGTGTCTTGATAGAATCACCTGAATAAGTATTCTCTACATGTTGTTCACATATCCAATTTAAGAATTAAGATACATCATACATCTCATTCAAGTACATCCTTGTACTTCACATATACACAATCTAGTATGGCAAATTTAAATCGATATTGTGATCATCATCTTTATAAATCAAAGGAGTCTTTTCAACGTCATGTGACCTCATAAACATGAATGTCGTTTATCCATATAAAGATAGTTAGTATCTTTCTATAGTTTTCATGATGCACAAAATTTTCATCCTTAAGATGTTCAATTCGCAATAAAGACAAACTTTGTCTTTTGTTTCAAATTCAATTTCCATGCATTTAATCACACCTTTACAAACTATGAAACTTAAACCATATGCAAATCAAGATCTCATAACAAAAGTTTCATAGGCAAACATAGTTCTTTATTTGGCACAATACTATAGATTAATGCAATTATAACACATATGCCAAAACATTATTAATTCAACACAATCAGGTAGTGCTCTCGAGAACCTTTGTCATATGCTTTTAAAAATTAATAATCACTAGCATGATTCATGCATTTTATATCCAATAATAAAATATCAACATCACATGAGCTCTATTCATTTATTTAGACGCATATCGATTAGTTATCATATCGCCAGACTTATAAATATTAAATAGATTATTGGATCCACCATATGTGATCATGTCTCTATATGCAAAGTCTTTGCAAAAAAATATTTGTGTGCCATCAATTATGCCTTAAATATAATAGTTTCAATACTTTAGTTTCACTTTCTCATAATGATCAATGCATATCCAATAATTCTACACATTCATAAATATGGACTTTAAGTCCCATTAACCATGTCTCTTCACAAGAGACTTTACTCTTTCATTTATTCTTTGCGTCTTTACATCTTTTGGCCATTCATTGATACATCTGCACTTCCTGCAGGTATTCTTCCATGATCCTCACCATGATTATAGCGCTATCTTATTTATTTACATAATCATTACCATATCGACGTCGATTCGTTACTTTTCGATTCCACACTTTACTAGACATTTCATTATATCATTTATTGAGATCTCATTGTTTTTCACATACCCGGGATTTTTTCCAATTACCTTCATGTCTAGTGTCTCTTTAGGAGACTATTATGGGGTCTTTATTACCTCGATCCGACCATCTTAATTTTCTTGCTCCATTTTATTTATTCATTCGAGGACTTTTACTTGTAATCGATTAGTCTATCATGATGCAGTCATACCATAGACTCACTACCAATCATTGGTTTTAATGATGGGACACACATTATAATTGGAGCAATAGCTTAACATGATCTAGTCAATTTCTTTAGGTCACTAAACATGTCTGGCATTTACTAGATCTGAAATATAAATTGTCCCTTGAACTTCATGTTCATATTTATTAGTGTGAGGATCAACGTTTAAAATATCATAATTCATTCCATATCCCTCGCTGCTCATTCTCTCCCCCTGAATGAATTATCCATTTCAACATCCCATTGTTGTGCGTTGTGGTGGATTTACAAGAAACATATACCGCACATTTACAAAATTCTTATATGGGAAACATATGGTTCTTGACCAAAACCATTTTAATGGGGAGGATTCATTATAAATTGCTGGCAAGATGCGAATTCATATTTTATAACATGCCCCATAAACTAAGACTTTTGATCTTATAATATTATTGGCTTTGCAATCAACTGAACGTTTAATAAACGTTTCAACAAAAGCAATTCGCGTATGAACATGGGCTACTTTTATGTTCAACACTTATTCCAATAATCGCCCAATACTTGAAAGTATTCACCACCATTTCCAAAGATACAATTTGGAAACCATGCTCGCATTTTATAAAACGAGTCATTAATCACGCTAACCTTTAGTTGCGTCTTTTATGATCATTTTGACGATGCATCGATTTTAAAACTCAAAATGATCCACATGGCGGATATATAAGCCTACATACATCCCCTTTGTATTTTTTTTCCAGAACTTTATAAGGTAAAGTCCTTACTTTAATATGGTGGTGATATATGAACAATTAATTTCCATTCCATTGAGAACAATGAAAACTGTCTTTGAAAAAACTTATGGTTCTTCTTCTATATATTTCGCATCATCATTGACCCGGATGGTCTAACCGGTCATGCCACTCAATAAATAATCTTGGCTCAGAAACTCTAGTTATGACCACGTGTGCTTCGATTGCACTTGATTTATATCTAAAAGTCAAATAATATGAAAAACCTATATATGAGCTCTTTCATAGCTTTTACATAGTGTAATATAATACTATGTTAGCTTATACCATCATTAAACAAGAAACACATCTTTTGAACCAGTGAAGTTGCATAATTTTCTAAACACATATATACAACTAAGTCACTAACCATTCAATAAAGGGTTTCGTATAAGCAAATAAAGCCAAATAATAGATAATGTACGCATGTATGACAGACAAAGTGACATAATTAAAGTCAGGACATCTTATTTAATGTGACAGATTTAATAATATTTCTTCTGTCAACAATAAGCATCAATTCAGTGTAAAATATATTCTCATAAGTAAACTTATCTTCACATGAATTACTCCGTACCAAGTAACCATATAGTCGAGTTTATCATCAACTTAAAATCTTACGAAAATAGTGATATCATTAATGTCTATTCATAGAGGGTATCAAAACATTTTGGTGAAATTATCGCAATTAAACAACTTTGAGTTTGTTTTGCTAGATGCATTACTTACTTTCTTAATTATGTGTTAGTGACTATTTTCACATGTGTGTGCCATCCATATATCGCTTTAATGCATATCAATGTAAATATTATGGAGTACTTGCTATCAGGCTTTAAATAAATTAACTAAAGCTAGTGGAAGATCATGCCAATATGAGAACGCATACACAAAACTTGACGTCATAGTTCACTTTACAAAACAAGTTAATAGTGAGAAATTATATAGTGATTTTGGTTTCAAATATTGTTTAACTAACAATCAAACTCATAAATAATTAAAGTGAACAAGTTTAACCACATATGAGAAATGCAAAACACGTACATATATACGTAACAACTTTAACTGTTAATAATTTGTTTCATTACTTTAAATATATTCAGTCATTTACTCATATTCCTCAACTTATATTATACCAATATGTAAGTTCTTCTGATATGTACGACCTTATTTAGTAATGTAATCAATACTTTTTAAGCAATAAAACATACTAACATATATGGGCACTGATTTGCACAAAACTAATCAATTAAAGAATAAGCATTATGAAACATAATTATCTAAAGACTGTTTTCTAGTTTTAGACATAAGCTCTAGCATCTTAAATCCAACACGTAAACCAAACTTATTTTTTTTTTTAGAACGGCCGTAAACCAAAATTATATTACATATTGTTAACGGATAAGATGTAGAAACACGTATATAAAGTAGAGCAAGTTTTGTGTTAATTCATAACCAAACTTTATAAATATAGTATATCATATGCATAGCTCCAGCCATATAAATATCATCTTACCAGCCATCATTTTTTTAAGTGTACGTTTCATCTACTTGATAAAAATCAGTTTATGATGAAAGACTATATCCTAACAACACACGTGAGTTAATTCAATAATCAATATATCAAGCAAAACTCATAAAATAATGCTAAAGTAAAGTAGATAGTAATCTAGTTAACATGTCCAACAACTATATGAAGTATTTAACCGTTTGTATGTGTTCACGAGGTACAAGACTAAAAACCCATATGTACCGCAATAACAACAGTGTGTAAAACTGTAAACCATTCAAGATGATAATGTTTGTTAACAAGTGATCATATATTATAAGTACAAATACACTGAATACTTATATATGACTTTTAATTTATATGTGTTGGACAATTCTTCACTTTCACCAAAAAGGAACAATTTTTTTTTTTTTTTTTAAATTAAAAATTAATCCATGTATACTCACATCTTGCAAAAACTAACATCTAGTTGTATATTAGGCAAATAAGTACAACATCTTCAAAGAAACAGGACTAATAACTATTTTTCTTTTCACTCGTTAGCAAATCTGTTCGAGGTTATTATTAAAACTACTATGTACTTGCATTTTTTTTCTTTTAAATTTCTTTTTGATTCTCTTCGAATTATCCTCGGTTAGTTACTTTGTCTACTTAGAGAAATATGACCAACAATTATAGATTATCTAAAAGCCCATAACTTTTGTGTAGATCAATGTAAACAATATATGATATCCCTGGCTTTGTGTTTATCAAAAAAATTTGTATACAAATTAACTTATATCATGCAAGAACTCGATAACACATAGAAAATAATATGGTTATAGAATCAACTCAAGTCTAAAAGATACAAGACAATCAATCCTTTGACAAAAGCTATAATAGCTTGAGCGTCGTATATAAGAAAATTAATAATTTTCAAAGATTATGTAAAACCGATTTTTATCATAAACCATTATATATGAATTACTTTCTTGGCTTCTTTTTCTCTTTTGTTAAAACCAATAAAAGGTTGTCCCTTCATTGGTTTTAATCACTTTATAGTATTTATATAATAGTAACTAATTTGGCATACACATACTCAATCCAATGGCATATACTAGCAATAAACAAGTGCGATTAATAGGTAAAAAGGTTGGAAACGTACCTGTATCCATGATCTAGTATATTAAGTAGAATGGTTCGATGGGTAAAATTACGAATCGAAAACCACATCATTAGAGCGTGCTGATAACGTGTTGTGAATAGAGAATGAAAGTGTTCTTCAATTAATTTATAATGTTAAATATACATAGGGTATATATAAGATAATATTAGGGTAAAAACCCTAATAGCTAAAATGGGTCATGGGCCTCTTATTAGTTATATGGACATCCACTAATAATGATCCATAACAGTATTATCGTTTAAAACAGAAAATCTTATGTATATTTTAAAAAGTTAGAGCATCAACATATGCGAAAGTAAGAAAAATAGTTGGCAGAAATTGTAATATAACCGTGGCATCGGCCTTGTATTGGATTCTTGAGCATGTCTCCTTATAATGTTATTGGGTCAAAGGTTCTTTGATCACATGGGTTTACACATAAATCAAATTTATTTTAAAATTTTTACTTACAATATGGACATATAAGAATTTAACCGTGAAAATTGTGATATAAGTACAATTAATAAGTATGCATGAGTTTTTCATTATATTAATATCAATTAACATTTTGTAAAAATTTTATTGAATGAAAGATTTAACTTTGTTTAGTTGTCATAGATGTTAATGTTGAGGTTGATGTTGTTGTTTAACTTTAACTATTGATATCATGTTGTACAAAATATGCGAGTTTAGTAGCACATAATGAGCGTTGATGAAGTTAAAATATACTCCGTAAAGTTTTTTAAATTTTTTTTTCCGGATATCTTTATATAAACTTTAAATAATAATTACATGAGTCGTTATAAGTACAATCGCGTATATTTATTTTCATATCACAGTAACTCGTACTTACCCTTTGATATTTTTATTACCGTTAATAATAATTTAACTGTATTTAATATTCAAACCCGTGTACGTATAGATTAAACTTTTAAATAGGATAACATGAGTTCTTATTTATATTTGACGTACAGAGTAAAAAGATATTTTAATAGATGAAAGTTTTATGACTAATATTTATTTTAAAAGTATTTAACGTATATTTAAACTAATTCGTACATTTATAAAATTTTGTAAGTTTAATAGATGAAAGTCTCAAACTAATACTAATACTCATATAATTGTAAACAAAGTTCATATTATAAAGTGTAGGGGGTATAAAGTGTAAGGGGTTATTTGTTTATTATCTAAAGTTACAAAAAAATATGGTGATTTATAATTTTACACTTAACTCCATATAATATATTTAAAATTCAACTACTAATGTTTTATTAATTACCTCCTCTTTTTTTTAGTTTTTATTTTCATAAATTTGACACCTATATTATTATGTGTTTTTTCCTCAATCAAATTCTCCACCAAATTTATTAAAGTTTGAACAAAATCAATTCAATTTTGACTTTTTATTGGCCAATTATATTGCTCGATTTCGCCTATGTGTCAAAATCGAACTTTCTTATTGGCCCAATTTTTTTTCCACTAAGATTGTTTTATCCAAAAAACTCTGAAATGATGTAATTCTTTTATTATATAAAAGATTACAAATTATATCAATATACTATCCTGAGGGCTTTCAAGCCCAATTTTTTTGGCCCGCAACTATTTGAACCGGCCCTTTAGTTATTTTCATACAACCCGACACCCAGCACTGTTCACTCTCTCTCTCACAGCACCTTTCTATTTTGGGGATCCGGTGGGATTGCCTCCGACAAGTCCACCCATCACCGGTTAGCTCCGACCCGACGGATTATAAAGTTGCTATAGTGCGTTGTGAGGAGAGGCACAGTGTTAAGAACAGTAAAATGAGTTTTTTATTGTGTTTGTGGCTGATTTTAGACCAGCTGTTGTTGCTACAGGTTTGGCAAGGTTTATACCCACATCTTTGTGTTAGGTTGGTGTAGATAACCTTTACAAGTCTCTGCTTTTTCCTTTGTGGTCATAAAAAAAAGTGATCCGGATTTGTTCGTTTCTGAAAATTGGTTGGCAAATTAGTTTAAGGTTTGGATTTTTCTTAGGGTTTGTTTGTTGTTGTTAGTTATTGTTGTTTGTTGATGTTGTGTTCACTCTTTGGTTGTAATTTTTGTGTGCTTTGGCTGGTAGTTTTGGTAGTTGCCAAAATAGTTTAGGGATTTAGGTAAACCTCATTTAATTTGTTGCATTTGTGGGTATTTAATTTGTCAGCCTAAAAAATTAATGAGCCTGCATTAGGGTTTTTGTGGTTGCATTTAATTTGCTTTGATGTCATTTAATATGGTCTAACTTTGGCTTTTTTTTTTGGTCCTTTTTTTAAAAATTCTTTTGTTATAAATAACTTGCCTGATTGTAACTTAAATTTACAACTTCAATATGTATTGGTTTATGGTAATGGCTTGGTACAATTTGTTAGTGATACTATTTTGTTGCCCTTATCTGAATTCCCGATACATCATAAATTTGTCCCTCTTTAATTATGCGTCCAAAGGTAAAAAACATAGATGCACATAACGGTAACCAGTCCCGTAGAAACTCACCCAAAGAAAGTTGTCGTCCTGTACATGAATGTGTTGCCATTCCTGCGGAAGAAAACCGTCTACGCACCTCCTTCGACAGTCAGTGCATCACACCATCTCCTTTAACCCGTTCTGAAAACCTTCGGTTAACGTCGACTGTTGTCTCTTCTCAAGGTTAGCTGATGTTTGCTTTCATGTTTAGTTATTCTTCTTATTGTTAACTGCATGTGTCTCTTCCTGTGGTAACTGTCTGCATGTGTATTTGTAGATGCTCTTTATAAACAAAATGAGAGAATCTCAAACCGTATGTTCCAACTGCATAATGGTTTGGGAAGCCATGAGCCAAATGTGCCATTGGACACGTTTGTTGGTAATTTTCATGTTTTCTTATTGATTTTTTTATTGTGGCATTTTAGCTGTTGTTAGAATGAACTTATACTTGATTGTTTTTCAAGGTCGGGGCAGGCGTACTAGCAAACGGCAACGTCAACTGAAAGAACACCGTTTTCAAGAGTGTCGTGGTTCAAGCCCAAATAGTCCCTCCGGTGATGTGGCTGAACGTGAGTTTACCTTTCCTTTTTTTTATGTCAAATTGTTACGACTTATAAGTTACTCATTTCTTTATACATGCAATAGTTAATTGGTTTAAGGATTTTTTTGCTCATCCATAGGATCAGTTGGAGGCCCACCAAAGGAAATTAGTGAAGCCTGTTCAATGATGGGTCAAAACAATGAAGGTGTGGCAGGGCAGTGTCGTGATGCAGACATGTTGCAGCCTCATTTTCATTGCGATGTCACTTCTATTGGTGAGCAGTTTATGCTTAATGTATTACTTTGTTAACATTGTTAAAACATTTTGTTTTTTACAGACTTATTGCATTATGCATTTCTAAACTCTTTTTGTCGTACACCATTTTATAGACCAGCATTTTGCTGTTGTGTTCCTCATATGCAATGTTTTGTTTGTTGTATTAGGATTGCCTTTGTATGCCTAGGTTTGCTTACCATCTGAATATGATGTTACAGATAGTGGTCAAAGTGATCTGAGGAGCAGCTCAGAAAGTCGCGTGCATATAGCTGCTAATGAACATTGCCACCAGCCAACAGCCCCACACTCTTCTATCAACACACACGAGAATGATAGTGTTTATCATTTGTCTTTGACCACAGTTGAACGTAAATACCATTATCCTTTTTCATAGAACTTTTTATTGGTTGGTCAGCGTTAGCTCATTCATTTTTTGTTGCAGAAGTAACAAGTAGTGCACCACCTCCAGGCCAGCGTAAAAGACGAGCCATGTCACAGAGTGGGCCCAGAAGAGCTTCTATTCGTCGCCGCTATTCAACGGCTGATGCAAATGAAGGTGAAGATGATCCTTATATTTTTACACACCTACAGAACTGATAATGTAAATTCCATAATTTTTTTTAATCTAAAAAATAGCATTTCTTTTATGTAGGTGCATCTCCTGTTTATCAAGATGTAGGTGACTGTACCGAGCGTTGTCGCTATTGTGATGCTATGTTTTGGCCTGGAGAGCAACTTGCAGGCCATCGTTCTAACACTGGTCATCCTAAATACCATTTGTGTTGTGGCGATGGTAAGCTTTTGATGGACCCTGAAGTTGATCCCCCAGAATATATCAAACAGCTACTTGGGCAGAACACCTTTATGCAGAATATACGGGCCTATAACCAAATGTTTGCAATGACATCATTTGGGGCGACAATTGACAACACAGTCAACCAGAGAAGAGGGCCATATGTTTTTAAAGTCTCTGGTCAAATCTATCATTGGATTGGCGCACTATGTCCTACCGGTGATGATGACCCATGCTTCTTGCAGCTGTATATTTACGACACAAGGAATGAAGTTAGGAACAGAATGAGCCACTTCAAAGATTCTGACGGGCATCCTTTAGATCCAGAGATTGTGCAAGGTCTGATTGAATTTTTAGATGCTCATAAT
>LBNU01008249.1:8315-22523 GCA_014162995.1 Artemisia annua
GCACCCGCAAATGCAATGGACATCCCATATTCATCACCTGCTTTGGAGCTTGTGTGGCACGCCGCCAGTAAGTTCAGTCTTATAACTGTCATCGTCTATGATACTGTCCCCAAATGCATCATCATCCGCGACTGCATGCCAAAGCAACTACATGTTAGAGAGAACATATGGTAAAACAACGGATACAAACGAATTCGAATTTGTAAATAACAAATTACCGGAATGTTGGTCCCATAACTGGTCGGCTGCCTTCAACCTTTTTGGAAATCATTCCCCCAATAGGTTCTGATTTTCTTCGCTTTTTCTCTTCGAGTTTATGTTAGTACATTCGTTCGACAACGGGCCCGCAGGTACACACACATCATCTAACCTAACATTCTTACCATCCTGAGACAATGTATGGGATACTTGCCTATCCTGGTATCCCTTGGAAGCATCGATAACATAGCTATCCAGCATGGGCACCCCTGTAGGTACACATGCAGCATCATTAACGAAGTTTGGTTAGAAACTGTTGTGCCTACAGTAGATGTGCGTTTTGACCCTTTTACAGTAAACGGGTCAACCTATTCAGTACTTTTCCTCTAACGGCTCAGCATTCCATTTCGCTGATAATTTTATAGTTACAAAACCAAGTTTATTTGTGGAGGGTTTTTCCTCTATCATGTCAGTCGCCGAAAGCTCTTCCTTGATTTTCTATAATAATGAAATACCACCCGAAATATATAATTACAGTTAAAAAAAACCCTAGTATATTAAAATTAAAGATTGACAATAAAATAAATTACCTCTCCAACACCTCTTGGTCCTCTATCAAATTAGCTTAATGGTAAGCTGCTTCTCAATTTAGGCCAAATCCACAAGTCATTTCGGCTGTCAATATTAAGAAGAAATAACTAAATGTATATGTCACATACCAAAGAAAGTGACTTCGCACAAATATCAGAATCAACGTATACCATTCGTAACGACCAGGCTTCCCTTTATAACTATATATCATAGGCTCTTGTTTTAAGTCACTGTAACTAAGATTCAGTGCGGTTTCAAATGCCTTTTAAGATTTCTTCTTGAAGGCTCCATGTCTTACGTTCCCGTATCACAAAACCAGTGTTATCATCTTAACTGTGTAAATTGATATAGAAAAAAGAAACATGATAAAGTGTACACGTTAATAATAGACTTACATCAGGAGCTGCGATTCTTGTTGTAGAATGTGCCCATTTTAACAATCTCTTACGTTCCTGTATTACAGAATCAGTGTCATCATCTTAACTGTGTAAACTAATATATAAAAAGAGAATTGATAATGGATAATGTGTACACATTAATAATAGACTTACATAAGGAGCTGCAGTTGAATGTCCAAAATCCTAGAATATCTTACGTACTTGTATTACAAAATCAGTGCCATTATCTTAACTATAACTCACAAACCTATGCAAAAATCAAACATAAAATTCATCAAGATAGCACACTAAACAACTAATCTTTTAGAATGCGTGTAAAGGGATACTGAACATAAGCAAGTAGGACGCACCAATCCGCCTAACTTTTTTATTACTGCAACCGGGTTAGAAGTCAATCCTTTTGCTAAAGTCAGAGCTAACTGCTGTAACATAGTGACCTTTTTATCTTTATGCAATAAGCAGGGCCAGTTAATTAAAACAAAAAGAATTAGCTGTTGAACGGGTTGGATAGTGTCGTTCAATGACAATAAACACTAATATTTAACAGTTATGTTAAGTGTATTGAATGTGAAGCATCTATGACAAGTATTTAACTGTGGTACACAACACCCCGATATCAAATGTTAACAATATGTGACTGGTCTTCCACTGTGGTAAACAACAACACTAAAACTAAACGCTAACAAATAGCCAAGTTAAATGCTAACAAATTATATCAAATTGATAGCACTTACATGCAATGTAATGTTTTCATACATCGAAACATATGATACGGATATCAAACCCTACTCCATCTGTTCAAAAACATAAAATTGAATACCATTCAGAGAATAGTTAACATTGATTCAGCATCAACCTTTTTAAACACAAAAATTTAGAAGTAGAAGAACTTACCTTAGAGATTGTACAGGCGTGTTTTTTTTGGAATCATAAAACCTGTAAACCTTTAAAACAAATGAAAACACAAATAAAACACAAAAACAATCAAACTTATAATCATAGGATCAAAAACAATCAAACTTATAATCATAGGATCGAAAAACACATCATAATAAAACACAATCAAACTTATAATCATAGAGATTGTGTAGGCTTGGTGAATATTGTACTTTGTTGTTGATTTAGGGTTTGGGGAAGGGATTTAGGGTTTTGGGAAGGGTACAAATATTGATAGGAGACTCATAAGGGTTTACTCATGACCCTGATGTTTTTTTTTCACATACTTTGATCCCTCCGTGTTTAGGGTAATCTATTTTAGCTAGTATATTTTTTTTTTAGGTTTATAAATTATAAGTTCCCAAAATCATCACAAAGTAATATGGTGGTGTAGTGGTTAAGATGTATGTTAACTACATGGTACATACCATGTTCGAATCCTGCTAACTATTTTTTGTGGAAAAATTCGAAAATCAATTAAATTAAATAAATGGTTTACGAAATTTAAATGTTGCTTAGGTTGCTTACATGATGACATGGCTGATATTGAATTACTGGGCAATGACTGGGCAATGAGGTGGCATATTACGTGTAACGCCTCCTGTTATATATAATATATAGATATATACTAGTCTCAAAGCCCGCCCAATGGGCGGGCATGACTTGTAATTTTACTTTTATTTGTACATGTTTTTTTTTTGTTTTATTTGTGCATGTTTTCTTTTTTGTTTGTCTTGACTTGTGATTATATTTTGATTAATAATGTTAGGATGTTGTTAAGTATGTAATAAATGTAATTCTTCTTATTTTTTTTGTTTGTATTTTTTTTAAATTCTTTTTTTCATTCGTTTTTAAATATTTTTTTTGTAGCGTCCAATTTTTAAATATCATTAAATATTAAATTTAAATTATTACTCCGATAAGTTATTTAGGAAATGTACTAAATAAGTTATTTAGGAAATGTACTAAACGTTTACTTTATTATATTGTTTTACTTCAAACACATAATATGTAAAGTGTAAAAAATTTTAAATTAAAATTTCGACTTTGATGAATTACTTTTTAAAGAATCCAATTTTAAGTTTCAATGGAGTCATCGTTATAATAGTATACGCAACTTCCTGTTTAAATTTTATATTTATTTGTATTTTTAAAAATAGTACAGTAATTAGCATCGAATTATTTATAGGACTCTTTTTATACAATGAAATACTTTTAAGATTGATGTGTTTTTTTTTAAAAAAAATAAATAAAAAAAACAACTTTTTTTTTTGTTTATAATGGTAGCATTTATCATGTACATGCGATAAAAAATTTTCGTACAACGAAGATGAATTTAACTAATTTCGAACTATTTATGTTTGTTTTATTTTTTTAATTCAACAAAAGTGTATTTAAAATGGATGCATTAAAAAAACGTTATTGTTTATAAAGGTTGTATTTAGCATGTATATGTTATAAAATTTATTGTTAAACATATATTGTTGTAAATGAAATTTGACATATTTATAAATTAAAATTGCTTGTTTATCATTATTTGGAGCATTGCTTTCATGCAGTATAATCATTACATCTTTGAAAGTTGTTTAATACCTATAATGCCTACAACATAATTTTCAAACTAATAATTTCAGCTCATTTATTCATATAATTAGATTTTAGCTCATTTACTCATAACATTGGGAATCACAAGTATCACCACTTGCTTACATTTCCTCTCATCTGCCTGAACAGTAAGATTCATCCACTCTGTCTAAGCTTGATTTTTCGGTTAGTGTTGTATCTTCACTAATCCTTTTTATTGTTTAACATTTGAGCATTAGTAATATGTTATCGACTGCATAACCCTCTTTTTTGTTCCTTGAATATGTAATAATTGATCTTTTAGTATGCGACGCAGTTGGTTGATGATTATTAGTTTAGTTTCCGTTTTTATTGATTAGTTTGTGATTATAAGTTTTGCTTATATGTTATGCATGTAGTTAATTATTTGAACTCTAAAGTTGGATTTTGGGTTAAAGACATGTGTTGGATTTTATTACAGATTTTGGTATGTTGTTAATTATAATATGTAGTGTTTTTATCTTGTTACATTTGATCGTTTGATTGTATTTGTATTAGGATTAAAATACTTTTTATCTGATTGTCTTGTTTTGATTTAAAACCATATTTGCGAATGATGATAAAAGGGATAACATTGATGTTTCACTTAACTGTTGTTATGTTGTTTTATTAAGATTCAGACAATATATTTTGAAGAAGATGAAGGATGTTGATCAATGTTCATGATATTAAATTGGGATTTTGTTTTGTTTTTGTGTTTCCTTTTTTTTATATAATTTTTTAATGTTTAATGTTACAATGTAATATATTTGGTGATTAAAACGTTGTTTAACTTTTACGCTGGAATTTTATTTTTTCTCTTTTTTGGTTTATGAAGATGCCGATTGAATTTGTTGTGCAACTCATCCACCATGATGAGTATCCTGGAGAGCTTCTACTACCTGATTCATTTGAAGAGGAGGCATACAATGGAAACAGGTTTTTGTATTTGGCTGGGTTAGCAAGGAACCGTAAAAAGGTTTCTTTATTCAGGAACCGATTTTGAGTCTATGGGATCAGAGGCAAAGTTTGGGATGAGTTTGTTGAGGAGAACTTGAATGAAGATTTAAATGTACTCCACTTTATAGAGGAAGGGGACGACTCATTTTACGTCACAGGATACGACGATGATGGGAAACAAATTGGAGGATACGGAGATGGAAATCAAGGTTATTATCGATTTCAGTCACGCGTAACACCTTACCAAGACTTAGGCATAAATCAGGTACAAATGTTATGTTTTTGATGCTTTTTTTATAAGCTGAATATATTTTATATACTTATGGTTGCTGCTGTACCCTGTTTTAGATATGAATGAAATCTATTTCTTGTTGGTACATAGTGTAGCATATATATGTTAACGATTTTTAGATTGTGTCTGAAATGAGCCAAACGTGTTGTTGTTTGTTTTTTATCTTCAGACTATTCCTGCTGAGTTTGTAGCTAGTTTTGGCAATGAAGGTGAGATTATGTTCAGATGTGAAGGTGATGTATTTAATGTTAATGTCAGTCGGCTGAACAGTGATGGTGATGGTGTTCTTGCCGAGTATGTGCTTAACCAAGGTAACTGGACTGCTCTGTGCGAAGAAAAGGAACAGGAGTTTGGTGACATTGTAGTGTTCACGAAGATAAGGAACAATCTGATTAATGTAATGGGTTTTATCATCGATGGGAGTAGTAACACAAATGCTCAATTCCTTGGTGTCACTCCGCTAAATGCAGTGCAACCGGCTGTGCCACATGAAGATGCAAGTAAGTTTCTATAATGAAATTAGATGTAAACATTTTAAATGTTTTCAACGAATTGAACCGGTGAATTGATATCTATTTGGAATTGTTGGTAAGAATTTGGTTTTTAGTTTTATTCATCAATACTTGTTATCTTTGCTAGTTTTATTCTTCTTTATTGAGCAAATTATATTATGTTGTTTTGCAGAGGATGAACGAATGTATCATTTATGCATGTGGACTGGTCACCGTGAACACTTTCATGAAAAGACTGATGTGTTTTATAAGAGGTTTTCTGAGATCTTGGCATTCAATCGTTTAGTAAGTTTTTATATATACCGTATGTTTTTTAATCTGTTTTTGTTGACATTACTGGTAGCACTGAATTTGATGACCTTTTTGCACAATTGCAAGCTATCCCCGCTAAATTCCAAGGAGAAAATCCAATGCACATGTACAGGAAGGCTTTGCATGCCTTTTAATGCAATCAGTATGGATGATTTACCTGTTCAGTTGAAAGCGTAACCGGTTAACTATTACATGCCTTTTAAAAGAAAATGTAGATGGTTTTAGTGCAATCAGTATGGATGATTTACCAATGGATAGTGATACCCTGCATCCGGTTTGAACCTTGTGTAGACTACCATGTTTTCATTCCAATGAGCTGCGTGGTGGTACCATCTGCAGATGTGATGCATTCTTGGATCTGCAACATTCATATGCAGTTTAATTTTTGATATGAAGAATAATCTTAAATCAAGAAAAGTGTGTTGTTATTACCATTAATGTCACGGTTGAGTATTGGTCTTGGTGGCTTTTTTAGGAATGTTGTTCTTATATCTTCTTTACTGAGACCAAGACCATCGTAGCCACCTATGACCACCACCGAAAGCTTATAATCTGGTAGATTTGTAAACACAATTTGTTGTCCCCATTGTATTCCCGCTGTTACAACAAAGTCATCCCATCTATAACCTGTCGGTCCATTCATCCAGACATTGCTATCTTTCCAAGGCTTGATCCTTTTATGGCGAATGATGAACACCATTCCTGAGTAGATGAGTTTAAATGAATTCTGCCATACATCTTGAAAGAAATCTCCTAGTAGTAACTGTATGCATAAATATGTAGCGTTAATTCCATCAATGTCAATTAATTTGAATTTAGACATTAATAGTTTGATTTAATTGTACCATTATTCCTGGAGTATAGGTTGCCAAACACCGTATCATTCTTGGTCCTATTTTACTTCTATCATATCCACAACACTCTGACCCATTTTCATCGTATAGTGTCACATAATAATCGTCCTTTCCTATCCTTACAAAATGCATTGTTGTTGCGCTTGCAGGTACATTTGATTCAACAAATGCAACCCACTCAATATCACTCAGGACCCATTTACCGTTTAGGTTTTGTAACGGTACCTATCTGTTCCATTTAGATAAAGCATGTCGCTCTGTTCCTTGAAGTACTCGTTAAAAACATCAGGTAAGATCTGTTTTTGATAGTTTTATTGATACATCAGTTATTGTTTTATTTTTTTTTAAAAAAGGTATAAGTTTTCAAATGATTATTTAAAGTGTTTGTATGAAACCAAAACGATTACCTGCTGGGTTCCTTCCATGTGTCACATATATTTGAATAGAAATTGTTGTGCCATTTTGGTTGAGGTTTGCTGAAAAATAACAGAGGATGCAGATACTATCATTGATCAGGTAATTCAGTTGTAATCTGTGAAGAAATATTATAGTTTCGATTGTGTATATCCACTTATTATTGTAAATCAATTATAGAGTAAACAGATGGCTTTGTACGTAACTTATTGGTAACTATTACTTCTTTTGGAGGACTCAGGAAACTAACATCTAGGGGACTTTTTGCATATGTTACAACTGAACCTATCATAGTAGTTCATGGACCTAAACACGTTCAAGTTTGTGACGCTTAAAGATTTAACAGGGAGGAGCGATATACAGTAATTAATCATGCTTATAAGGTGCTATATCTAGGCATAACCTCAAACCAAGTTTTGTGAAATTATAAACCAACAAAAACATTAATAAATAAGCATAGTGCACTGGTGCTTGGTCATTATTTTTTTTCCCTCAATAGAAAACGTTAGCATTATAGTAATTGTATATCTAACCTAAAAATTATCTTTGCCTAATATTTATTAAGCAAGAGCTCTAGTCGCCAAAAACAGGGCAATGTTATTGGGTGATTATTCATGTGTCTACTATACAATACATAAATATGCTTATAATTGTTTTCCTAATATAGTTGTAGATTTCGCCTAATTCAATGCAAAGCAATTTGTTCTCGAAAAGACAATACAATGTGATGTTTCTATTTATTCCTAAAATTTGATAAGTATATATTGAAAACAGGCTAATTGTTGTCATTACCTTGATGTTTTACTATGATTGTTGGTTGGCTCTTCAAATACTTTAATGTGATGAATCTCTGAATCGCTTTAGGGTTTATCTCATTGAATGTGATCAAACCTTGAGCTGCATGTTTTATAATGGTGTCAAACCGCCATTTGGTTGACTTTGACCTTTTTTTTTTCCTAATAAATAGTTTTAAATAAAAACATAATTCTAATATATTACCTTTATTTTTTAAAAAGGAAAAAATAAAAATCAATACATTTTTTTAATGAATGCTTAATTCTAATATATTAATATGTTGTTTAATCCTTTACTCAAATCTTGAACTATAATGTTTTTTTTTTAATTAAATTTTTTGAATTTGGTTTTAGTTTGCCAATTTATAAGCTATTTGGTAACACTTGTTTGTTTTTATTCGATAAAAAGGAAAAAACTTCACTACTGTTTATTAAATTCTAAATAACGCTTCTTTATACACTACATTCTTTGTTGATCTTGCGTAATTTCCTTCTTCATCACAGCATAAAATCTTCAACCCTTTCTTGCTCTTGACCCTTGATACAGCCACGTATAGTTGGCCATGTGAAAATACAGGTCTTTGTAAAAACAAACCTACATTGGTTAAAGTTTGACCCTGGCTCTTGTTGATAGTCATAGCAAAACACGGTGCCAAAGGAAATTGTCTCCGATTACATTTGAATGGAATTTTGTTATCTGATGGACTTAACACCATTCTTGGAATTGCGCAAAGATCTCCAAAACTTCCACCTGATATAATCTTAGCTTCTATTACATTTACTCCCATCCTTTGCACTTGTAACCTTGTTCCGTTGCATAACCATGCTCTTTGGTCAATGTTTCTCATGCACATGACTGGAGTACCGATCCTTAATCGTAATGTATGGTTTGGTAGTCCAGCTATTTTAATACTATTCAAGAAATCTGGAGTGTAAAGTGCCTCGTTGAAATTTGAATCCATATCAATCACTCCAACCGAGTTAGAACTTGCGTAAGTCTTTTCTTCTCCTTTCAAAAGATCTAGCATTCTATTGTTTACCATATCCACAAGTTCGTGTGTCGGTGCAAGAATCGCCCTTTTTTGGAAAAACGATGGCGTGTAAAGGTTTTTTTGCAATTCTGGGTATGTTTGTTCGATTATTGATCCTACATGATCATCCGAATCTGGGATCAACATGTCATCTTCAAAATCCACCGTTGCTTCTCCGTCGTTTGTTCCTCCAATCGTACCGTTTCCAATGTCTAAAATCCATTCTGCAAAATCTTGTATTTGTCTTCTCTCTGAATCATTTGTTCCCGCTTCCAACCTCATGTTAACAGTTAACTTCATGACTTTGCAATGTTGCCATAAGTATGACGAGTTAAGGGATGAGTGTACGACATCATGTCTACTACCATTTGTAATGACCGGTAGTATTTGTCTAAAATCTCCTCCAAACAAAACGACTTTTCCTCCAAAAACTTGGTCAGATGGTTCGTATGGTGTAGGTCTACATATATCTCGTAATGTCCTATCGAATGCTTCATAACAATGTCTGTGTGTCATTGGAGCCTCATCCCAGATTATAAGGCTGCATAGACGTATCAATTCAGCTAGGTCACTATTTGCCGGTATATGACACATGGAATCGTCGACAATGTTTATTGGAATTGCAAACCTAGAATGTGCTGTTCTGCCACCTTCTAGCAAAAGAGCTGCAATACCACTCGATGCAACGTTTAAGACTATTTCACCTTCGGATCTTAATCTAGCAGATAGAGTTTTATATAGGTACGTCTTACCTGTTCCTCCGTATCCGTAAACAAAGAACATTCCACCTGTGTTTTGAACCACTTTGTCCATTATTGAACCATATATGTCTCTTTGTTCACTTGTTAACGTACTATAGAATACCTCATGCTGGTGTCGTAATTCATGCCGGTTGTACTTTCGCTCGTCATAAACTAATCTGTTGAAATTTCCCATTGTGAGCATCTCATTTGGATATGGCATGTTTGGTATTTGCCTCAAACTTTTGTTGTTACACAGTAACATGTGTTCAATATATGTTAGACATATATTTTTCCTCTCCTCGTCGGTAAGTTCCAATTCTGCAGTTATATTTTTTAAAACGTTATGTATAGGGAAAACTATATATAACAAAGTAAATTATATGTAAATAGTTTATTATATATCGAATTTTGTTTTTGTTAAATCATACCTGGGTCATTCCTTTTTCTTCTCTCGATTCCCAATACATCATCTGCCATTACGTGCCACGTTTTCTCATAAACAATCTCCGGTCTTGACATGCTATCGGTCATAATAAGCATTACAAAGAAAGATCGTAAATAATTTCCCATACCCCACAAGCTTGCTTCCAACAAACCGTCTATATATTCCTTGTCATCTTCTAGTAGACCTCGTGCCTGACATGCTTCTTTATACGTTGCGTAAGTAACGTTTTCAAATTTCTTAAAATCAACCCAGTCTTTAGGTCCCCTCACCTTGTTTATCAACACTCTTAAATAAAGCATTTCTCCAAAAGCAATAGACACATGGTGTACACGACCAAGGCATGTACCTTTTTGTCTTTCGATCCATTTTCTGTCTTCTTGTCTCCACACGTAATGCTGTGGTATTTCGTGATAAAGAAGTTTTTGAGCGTTTGTATATGTGTTGTTAAGTTCCATCCATGCAATAAATTTCGTGTCACAGATGGATGCCTTATCAAGCGTAACATCGATGCTTTGGCTTGCTTCAAATATAACAGATTGTTCACCTTCTAAGTGGAATGGGAGTCTCTCCACAGGTGGAAACCTGTAATGGATGTCAAATCCAAATATTCTCCACGATGCTTCACATGCAGATAGATACCTGCAGTCGTAATATTCTTTGACCTCGTCTACATCATCATCTTCTAAACCAACAGTTGCCCTGTCTGGTCCCTTGTTAATGTATTTGAATAAATATTTTATTGAACCAACCTGGTTGCACCATTCGACATTAATATGTGATTGAAAGCGCCTAAGAAGCCCAGGGTTATATGGAACTACATATCCATTGTGCAAATCAATTCCACTCTTGTTTACAGTTGAGCCATCGTTCCTTCTTCTATAAAGTGCATAACCACTTTCGTCTATGACTGTTTTATCGTTGAACTGTTTTTGGAACTTTCGTGTGCATTTATTTTTGACCGTGCAAGGACAGCTTGGCCTTTCTGGACCACAAGGTCCATGCATCATATGATCCGTAACGATTTTATAAAGTTCAGGGTCTTCATTCTTATCTGGAATCTCTGATGAAATGAACCGATCAATTTGCGACGTTGTTTTTATCTTATCATCATCTTCAAGAAAGAGCAGAATATGTGCATGTGGTAGACCTCTTTTCTGAAATTCAACTGTGTAAACAGCTGTTCCATAACTTAATGTTAGATTTGGTATATAACGAAGTATTAGGTTTTATATAATGTAGTTGTAACTCACAATAAATTATATGAATACCTGCTTTAAGCCGGCCGAAATAATGCTTATCTTTGAATTCTTTCATTATAGTGTCCAGCTTTTGCTTGAATACACGTGTGATAACATCTGGTCTATCTTCAGATTTTAAGCCCTTCTCTTCCATAAAACGATTTATCTCTGGCCAGTTCGGGTTGCAGGTAAATGTAATGAACAGATCCGGGTACCCATAATGTCATTGCATCTAGGTAGTTCTGCATCATATACCTAGGACTGCCCGTAAATGATGATGGCAATATTACCTTTTTACCTTGTAATTTCACTCCTGAATCTCCCTCTTGGGCCAGCTCTGCTAATTTGTTATAAATTTCACTAGTCTGGCTGGTTTTTTTGGACATACGACATTCGTTCAGATTCAATCATTGTGTATGCATCAACAATAAACTGCTGACATAGACGCCTTACATTAAGTACCGTTGAAAAATTATTCTCTCTATCTTGCAATGTGTATGCAAAATACTCCTTCATTGAGACCCTTGTTTTTTTGTTTGTTGGTGTATAATCAGTTACACCAAAATGGTATATGTCTGTGTCATAACCATCCTCACCGTATGGGAACAATAATGGATATTGGAGTGCAAGATATGAGGGATGTAGTTCACTAATTCGTCTGAGTCCGCCTTCTTGCATGTGTAGTACTATATCCCTCTTATTTGTTACCGAATCAAAATCCCCTACAATCAGTCCTGCCACTTCATCCGCGGTTGGTAGATTGTATTCTCTTCGATCACGTTCCCTTGTACCAATGAGACGCAGTTTAAGTCTATTTCTTTCATTTGAATGCACAAATTGTTCTCCAGCCATTCTGAATTGAGCAACTAATGGGTTAGTTGTATCAAGCATGTCGCGTAACTCGACTGTTAGCTAGTGGTCTAGAGGATGCTCATCGTCTGTTGTTGATGTCTCATAACTGTATTGATTAAAAAAACGTTTATATTACGTATTATAAGCTAATGGACCAAAAAATTAATCCATTTTTTATACGTCACTTTAATAATTAATGTTCGTTAGATTTATAAAGTAACAACCATACCTTACTCCATTTATGCGATTCTGTATTTCATTAGGACGGTCGTAGATATATAGCTGCGCAAACATGGGCGGTTTGTCTGCTTCCGGTAGCAATGTACCCATTTGATGGTAATTTTGTCCCTGTATTCTGTAACAGTATGGACCATGTCCGTTGGTAACCGACATGTCTTGCTTTGCCCCTAGTGAAGTGAATGAAAACATGGCATTATAGCACCTTATATTCTGAATGAATGATTTGCTTTTAGGGTGGTTTCCAGAAATAAGATTCATCAACAATTCTGGTGGTTGATTTGCTTCATTACCTAATTTTACTTTCCCTCTGCCACAACACATGGAATATTGATTTGTTGTTTTATGTGTCTGTCCTACTATACTCTCGGCATGCCATAGTAAAGCGCCGCACGATTCACACGGATATATTGGATCTCCATGGTCAATGTAATCTAGTTTAAAAACATTTTTTAATAGTTTACGTTACAGTTAAGTAATTACGTAGATATACTCGATTGTATTAAGTTTGTATAATAATATTTAGTAAAGTGCTAGTACCATTTGAGATTCCAACAAATGAATCTCTATGTCGTGCATCCACTAATTTATGTCTTCCTTGTTTTAACTTGTCTTTAAGCCTGTCAGATTTTCTCTTGCTACATCCGCTTCCAAATGGATTGTATTCAATATCCCCCGGTCTTAATGTTGTAGCTGGAGCCGTGCCTTCTTCATTCGTTTTCTTCTTTGGAGGCCTCCCTCGTGGTCTACGTGTGAAATCTATCGGTGGCTGTGGTTCCGTCGCAGCTGGAACAAATGTTTATGGTAAATTACGTTAAATATATCGATTATATCATAAAGTTGCATGTAGAATGTAGCATAAGAAGTCTCTGGAACGTAATTATTCCAACAATAATTTTTTCATGAATTATTTAATACTTACTTGGTGGTTTTCCACGCTTTCCCGGTATTTTTACTTCGTTTTTTTTGGATATCTTCCAGTATGTCGTAGCGATAGGTCAATATTCACACTGTTAGGAAGGTAATTAGGTTGATTATGTGTTACTGAAGTAGACATGATACCGGGTTGCTATTTCATTAAAGTGTAATACAAAATCTCGATTATATGTTCTTTAGGTTTTCTTCATTCTAGGTTTACTTTATTTAAAGATAACTGTCATTTATTTTGGATATGATTACATAGCATATATCATTAATGAATATGTGAAAATCTGTAAAGATATGTTTCTAAATTCTTAGAATTTATATTCTTCATATAAAAAAAATTGTGGCAATTGATTTTATTTATATTTCTTCTTATTTAGCTAAGTCATTTATACTGTTCAAAACTTATCATTTTAAGCATATGAATTTGAAACAAAAACTTCAGCTAAAATTAGTACAAATAGGTAGATTCAAATTTCACTGTTGGTTAAAAAAAAACACAATATGATAGATAAATAATTGGAGCTCACCAGTGTATTTTCACGGTTAAATCACAAATGTTTAAAGTATTTTACCTCTAGTTGTCTTTAGTTGTAAAACAAACTCAGACCCTCTTTGCAAAGAGATCATTAGCAATCTTCTTTTGTTTCATTGATACAAAATTCTTGTGTTTTGCCAGATGTCCATTATGTTTTCATGGAATGAACAAACTAAACACACATTGAATCGTTAGGTAATGAATAACTATCTTAAAAAATAATATAAAATACATTTGGTACACAAATCTGATCACTGGGTATCGACATCATCTTTATTACCTTGGTTTACTGAAATTATGTTGTTCAATCGTGAACCCCAAATTATTATGCTGCTCA
>LBNU01008249.1:32345-47426 GCA_014162995.1 Artemisia annua
TGGAATCTAGGATCCAAGGCCCGATCTCAATCCGAAGTCTTAAAGCACCTTAGCTCATACATAACAACGGGCTTTAGGGTAGCTCCGAAACCACATGCGTACTACGCTTATACAACGAGATACAATACAATACAATATAACTCTAGATAATGGCGTGTATCCTTGATGTGTACCCAATTTCTCAAGCAAAGATTCTCTCAAGAAGATAAAGAACTACTCATCGGCTAAACCTAACATCTTTAATTATTTTGCACAGATATGGGGTGAAGCAATTTTGTGGGAACAAAAAGACATGAGTACCTTCGATGAGCTTTAAAGAGAACCAACTACTCTATGCTTAGCATCTAACTTCTAAAGAAACTCTATCATTTCACGTTCTCCGCAAATTTAAAATCTCAAATAATGAGATCCGTGGATGCTTAGCCGATAATTTTAAGCCATGCATATATAAAGTAAAGTACAGGAGCCGACAATAGAGTAGCTCCTTGTGTACAAAACTAGCAAAAGCTTTTGTGATCATCATTGGTTAAGGGAACAAGCTAGGGCTCAACACGCCCGGATCAAGTCAAAATTTTTATTCTCACTCTTACCTAGTAGGAAAGTCAAACGCGGTGTCAAAACTTTTATTCTATTTTTGCATAATTTTTTTACTTTTACTCATTTTTTCTTTGGAATTTTTCAATTTTTTGTGGTTTTTTAGGAAAAACGGGGTTGCGTAAGTAAAGGACAATGGTGAAAGTGCTAGGTCAATCAAATCGAAGATTCACCCCCCCCCCCAGACTATAGATAAACATTGTCCTCAATGTTTCCAAGGTAAGGGTAATCCTAACAATAATTCTAAGGCCGTTTATTAAGTATGCCAAATATACCATTAGTCGATAAGATTTGGATATATGATTTCCATTCCAGCGTCAATACATGGGACTCGAGTGGAGATGAGATGAACCACGAGCACGAGAGTCATCATGAATTGGGGAAATCCTGCACATACGCAAACAACCAAGCAAACACAAGATTGGAAGAGGTCGCCCTCCTCGCGTTACTTATTAGATAATAAAATAAAAAGGATAAGCATGGGGTGCCTCCCACGAAGCGCTTGTTTAGTAACGAGTCATATAGCTTAGACTCGCCCCGAATTTATTTGTCCTTGTGGGAGCAAATGAAACGAACAGCATGAAAAGTGACGATGCCAGGGTCAAAAACAACATCCTCACTCCCGGGGGAATGACGGATTGGAGAAACAACAGCATAGGTAAGATAAGGAAGAAAGATCATAACAACGATTTCGAGGTCAAATTCAAAGAGATCCTCCATAGTAAGTATAACTTTCTCCTTAGTCTTATAGTCATCCTTCTTCAAATTTTCATCAACGAATTCTTCAGTAATAACGTAAGAAGCAAGGATGTCGGGCTGGAGCCCATAAGAGTCCTTACAAGGTAATATACCGGGTTTAAAAATTTTATCTTCTAAAAAGAACGATAATGAAACATCAACCACGGTAAAAGATGATGAATCCTTAGTCGATGATAACTTACTAGGCTCAGAAACTTCTTCAATTCTTGATGGAGTCGGATCGACTGGAGTTAAAAACTCATCGTGAAGAGAATCAACCATATGATGAACATTTGAAACCTCGGGTTCCGTAACAGACTCGTCACTATCCTTAATCTGAATATCGAAGAGCGGATTATCTGAAATCATCGTAAAATCTGGTTCGAGATCAAATAGAGGATTGGTGAAAGTTGTTTTGAAAGTTTCAAGAACAAGGTTATCTGATTCATTTGAGGTTTCATCTATTTCTGAAAGAACATCAATCTCTTCTGGAGAGAAGTCACCTCTCTCATCCGGTGTGAAAGAGAGATTAGAAGAGTCGGGAATATTTGGTTCAGAAAATGAGGTGGGATTGCCACACGGGGAAATTTCTCCTTCAACGTACTCGATTTCTCCACAAGACAAGGAAGTGTAACCTTCGTCAGACTCGGAACATATCTCATCATGATTTTCAATGGACTCATTAGTTACTTCATCGTTCATCGGAGGGAGAGGAAGTAATGGTTCTTCATGTAATAGACTTTGAAGAAAACGAATATCTCCCTCCGGATCAAAGTTAGTATCATCAACCATCGTCGATTCAGAATGACTTCTAGCAAGACAAGCCTCGATCTCATCATCGTTCTTCTCAAAGCAAATATCTTCAAACGGCTTATCATTCGTATCAACGAGATTATCAAGACGATCACTTTCAACAATCTCATAATTACCGTTAGAAGTTTCCCCGGGCTCACTTTGGATTGGGACAAGGTTCTCAACACTAGACTTATTGAATTCGTCCGATTCCGTTGCCGGAATAGTGTTAAGAGGCTCGTCCCCCATTGTTAGAGAGTCCTCGGGGTCTACGGGAGAATCAACGGAATCTTTGTAAGGATTAAGAACAATCGTAATTTTTTCATTATCGTCGTAATCGTAGAAATTGAAATTCTTAAAAGGATTAGACACTCTCTCTTCAGCAAGTAATTCTGTAATAGACTTCTCGCGAGGATCGGGAGTATGAGTATCACGATTAGCCAAATATTGATTGACCGCTTGTTGATTACGAACTACTTCGACAACGGCTCCCATAAGTTTTGCAATTTCGAGCATTCTATCTTGATGATTTTGATAATCGTTGGAATTTTGTGGGGGTTGGTTAAGACCATGAGAATCGTAATATGAATTAGGCTCAACATAAGAATTTTCAAACGATCCCCCACAATTTTTGAAATTTGATGCACTTTGAAATGAAACACCATTGAAATATGGTACTTGCTCATAAGTGTTTTGAGGAGGAAAGTAAGAATCGTTTTGAGGATAATTGGAAAAGTTCGAATTGAAATTTTGAGAATATGAATTTTCATCTTCGACAACACAAAACAAACAACTTCCATTTATAAGATTCCTACCACACCTCATGCAAGTACACCGTTGACAACAATTAGAAGTCGGATCCAAACGATTTCCACATCCTTCACAGAACGAAGATAAGTCGAGCGGAGGTGGGTAGTTGTAAAAATTTGAAGGATAGTCGAATGAATTCGGGTTTTGATCATAAGAGAATGAATTACTTGAACCACAAAACAAACAACTTCCGTTTTGAATATCGTTACCACACCTTACACACGTACAATATTGACACGGTGAACCATAGAGTGGCTCACCACAACCAACACAAAGTATCAATGAATCCATGAGAATTAAACGATTAGAGGTTAAGAAGATTATTTTTGGGTTTTTATGTTTTGAAAAATGAAAAGTTAAAAGTGAAAACCAATTTTGAAAAATAAAATCTTTTTGGATTTTTGATTTTAGAAAAGTGGAAATCAAAAGTGAAAACAAATTGGAAGAGAAAATATTTTTGTGTTTTTATATTTTGAAAATATTTACAAAAGCGTTAACTTCTCGAAAGAAGGATCTTCAAAACACATTACTCAATAAATCGAACGACTAAATCTTATCAACCGCTCCCCGGCAGCGGCACCATAAATTGATCGTGGCAGAATTCTAGCAAGCAAGCTTGTAAACCACGGATCGTTGTCCCAACGAGGGTTGAATTGATCTTGTCACTCGAGTCGTGAGTTATGTAAAATAAATAAGTTGAAAGAATAGATTTGGTTTTTGTTTATACTACGAAAACTGGTTTGAAACTTAAATGAAATAAAGAACGAGATTAAAAGAAATAAGTTGGACAAGAAAAGAAAACATAAGACTAGATTAAACAAAAGAGAAATAAAGCTTAAACTACAAACTATTAAAGAAAGTATTAAGGAAAATGTTTTTGGTGTTTTGTTTTTAATTAACGAATAGAAAAGTTAAACTAAGGAAATGTTTAAAGATTGAACGAACTAAACTTAAACTAATAAGCAAAGAAGTTAAACTAAGTTGAAATAAACTAGAAAGGTTTTAGAAACTTTGACGGAGTTTCGTTTAGATATGAAAGAAAAGAAACCTCACTCGATTAACGATGAGGTGGGTAAAAGCCAAGCTCGGCTTATAAACAAAAGAGACTCGAACTAAAACTGGATTAAGCTTGACACGAAAGAAAAACTTAAACTTGCACTTTTTAAGACGATACTTGCTAAAGAAAAGATCAAACTTGCAAAAAGGTTTTAGACCATACTCGCTATATAAGTTTGATACTCGCAACTATGTAAATAATTTTGATACTTGCAAAAGGTTTAAAGAAAAACGACTATACTCACTACTAGACCCATACTCGCAATATCACACTTGCCAAGATGAAACTCGCAAGAATAGATTGCTTACTCGCAATATAAGATGATACTCGCTATACTTAGAACTTAAACCATACTCGCAATATATAAGAAATGATACTCGCTAATTTGGGGCTGATACTCGCAATACTCACACCATACTCGCAAAAATATTAAAAAGGTTCATACTCGCTATAACATGGACCATACTCGCAAGACTTAAGCTGCCAAGTTCATACTCGCAACACTTTTAGCATACTCGCTATCTTTAAAAATACATACTCGCTAAACAGAAAAAGGAACCCATACTCGCAAAAGTTACTCGCTAAGAGATTTTCCAACTCGCAAAACCCTAAATAAAAAAAATGAAACTCGCAAATCTAGGGCTCCTAACTTGCAAAATCAATATTTATACGTGAGACCAAGATTAGAATTCAATAAAAACTTGTGAAAACTTAATAAGAAGCTAGTTTAAAATGCTAAATAAGCTACTAATAAGCTACGACACAAAAATAAGCCCTAAACCATTGTAAATCCAAACGAATACAAGCAACATGCAAAGGTGGTAGAAAGTTTTATAAACGCTTTTATTAGATTTAGATGACAACAAAATAAGCCCAATAAGATGTAAGGATTAAAAAGAAATAATAAGATGAAGAGACAAATAAGCTAAGAAAAGTTTTTAAGACATGAAATAAGAAACTTGCATAGAAAGAAAACTTACGCTAATGCAATAATAAACTAAGACTCACTAAAAAACTAACTAGACTAACTCCTCAAAATGAAGCTAGGGGGTTCTATTTAAAGGAGCCAAGGAGGCTTCCTTGTTTACATCGTGTACACTTTGCCCCCTAGACTTTTTGCGTTCATGAAAACTACACATAAACTTCTATTACAAAGCTATTAAACTTTCTAAGAATTAAACTTAAGCCCTTGTAACTTGAGGTAGCGTGTTGACGTGTTCTCTAAAAAGTCTTCAACGATGTAAAAGTGATCACTTGCTCGAATTTGGGAAGCTTATCGTGATAATTATCTTTGATCTTCGATTAAGTGTCTCTTTCATTTTCATGAGTCTTTAAGAGATAAATTTGTCGTCACGGGCTTTTCTTAAGTAGATTTCATCTTTGATTTGGCTTTTAAGACTCTCTTTCACATCTCGTGCTCGTTCTAGGATTTTTGGTTGATTTCTACGTTGTTTTTGCAATATCCTTACCTGCACGATCACAAACACAAAAACACGATATCTTTGGCGTTTAACGTTAGTTTTTGGTCTTATAGAGCCAGAAAATGGTGAATAAAAGGTATGTGAATAAGCACATACCATTAAGCACTAGGGTTCCAAGGGTTGGAAACCCTAAAAGTCACAGAAAATTCGTCTTTAGGGGTTGCCCTAAAAGTTCTCCACAAAGTTNAACTAAACACCAAACTCGCAAGAATAAGAAAACCATACTCGCTACTATTGAGAACTCCATACTCGCTATAAGAGAACAACCATACTCGCTACACTATTTCATACTCGCTAAGCCTAGTAAAGTTCCATACTCGCTACTAATTACTTCTCATACTCGCTAACTTATTGTCTTACTCGCTAACTAAGCTCATACTCGCTGGACATTTGTAACCATACTCGCTAAAAGAGATTTGTATACTCGCTAAAAATATGTCCTACTCGCTAAGAAACAAATTGATACTCGCTGAAACCTTAGAAAAATTCGATACTCGCTATGAAAACAGTACCATACTCGCTAGGTACCACTTCCATACTTGTTATCTTTTATAAAAATAACCATACTCTCTAAACCCTAAATACAATACTCGCTAGGAACAAAAATAGACGCTGGAACCTTTTTTAATTCGAAACCAATGATTAAAATTGATAAAATCCAATAAAAACTTAATAAGGGACAAGTTTAAGACACTAAATAAGCTACTAATAAGCCACGACACCAAAACCAAGCCCTAACCCATTCTACAAACCATTCGAATACAAGGACACATGCAAAGGTGGTAACACTTTTATAAAAGCTTTTGTAAGATTAAGATAACAACAAAATAAGCTCAATAAGATGTGAAGATTTAGAAGAAAGATTAAAAATAAGCTAAAGACAAGTATTAAAGACATGAAAAATGCATTAATAAAACTTACACAAAACTAAACAAGACTAGAAATAAACTAAATCCTACTCCTATGAGGACCAACCCTCTAAATCTAACCAACCTTCTAAATGAGGTGGTGATCTCTATTTATAGGCCAAGAGCTTTGAAGGTTTGACAATGATGCAACTAAAGCCCTTGGACCTTTACAATTTATAAAAGTAACACTAAAACTTACATTACAAATGTTACTAATAAACTAAATACTAAACGTAGAAGTCTTGTAACTTGGAGGATTAGAGTTGAAGTGTATTTCAAAAGTCTTCAAAGATGTAAAAGTGAACACTTGCTCGAACTTGGAAAGCTTTTGCTTATAATTCTCTTTCAACTTCGATTAAGCGTTTCTTTCGTCTTCTTGAGCTTTTAAGAAATAACTTTGTCGTCTTGGGCTTTTCTTAAGTAGATATCGTCATTGACTCGGCTTCTTGACACTTTTCCACACCTCGTGCTCGTTTTAGGGCTTTTTGGTTGATTTTTGTGCCATTTATGCAATATCCTTCCCTGCACGATCACAAACACAAAAACACGATATCTTTGGCGTTTAACGTTAGTTTTTGGTCTTATAGAGCCTGAAAATGGTGAATAAAAGGTATGTGAATAAGCACATACCATTAATCAACTTCTTGCTGCAGATGATAATTTCCTTCTTGGAACCTGGCTCGAAAGTGACAAAAAACTAGCTTTAACCCCTCAGGAAAAGCATCAGGTGAGAGACAATTTATTTAAATATTTATTCATATATGAATTTATTAATTTATATTTTTATCGGGTTATTTGCATAAAATACCAACAAACTTTTTATTTGTCCTGTTGTAGTAGCTGACATTCTTTTGTATATTTGAGTCATTGTTTTGTGTCTGTATGATTTTGTAATCTGTAATCTTAAAATTTTGAATGCAAATTAACAATCATACATTGATAATAGCATCTGGCTCATAGATTTAGGGGAATTTTGCTATAAATGAACAAAATATGACACAATTGGTACCAAAAAGTACGACTAGGGGCAAAGCAAAAAGTACGTTGGTATGTTATGCAAAACCAAGTTCTTATTTGTCTCAATTAAATCTGCTGTGCTTTTAGCATGAGTGGAATGCAAGAACACAAGTAACTATGTGGTATGATGTTACTAGACAACAAGCAATTTCCAAACTTTGTGTAGTCATGAATATTAAATTTTGTCAACCTTTCTATGACATAATTGGTACCAAAAACTACGACTAGGGGCAAAACAAAAAGTGCGTTGGTATGTTATGCAAAACCAAGTTCTTATTTGTCTCAATTAAATTTGTTGTGCTTTCAGTATGAGTGGAATGCAAGAACACAAGTAACGATGTGGTATGATATTACAAAAACGAATCAAAGTCAGCTTCATGATTATGGTAAGTACTAGACAACAAGCAACTACCAGACTTAGTGTAGTCATGAGTATTAAATTTTGTCAACCTTTCTATGACCAGCAAACAAGTTGTGGAGCCAATTATTGGTCGACTACTATTTACAACGAGCTTCAATGTATTTCAATCGTATGTCTAAAAGCTTAACGGAAAATACAACGTTTGAGATAGTAGAATGGAGAAAAGAATAGATATCATACTCAAATAAATGGCAAGATACAAAGCTTTACCCTGTGAAAGCCAGCGTGATGCGCTAGCCATTTCTACTTCCCTTTTTCAGAAATACATCGGGTGAGTTCATTGATAGTTGTCAATGAAAAAGGGACACATTGGGCCAAAGGAAAAGGTGATACAGTGGTTATCTTTACAGTTTGAATGTACCTGGGTGTATTTTTGTCAGGTGTGAAAATAAGTGGAAATGTATGAATCAAATTTCCAACATGCTCAGAGTCACTTTGCAACTACTTTACAATTCAAAACCAGCATGCTCAGAGTCTGAAGGTCTGTAAGTAAATTTCCAGAAGTCACATAAATGCAGATTCAACAATAAAAGAGCTCACGCCCAAGTTAACCGAGACTGCAGCAACAGCAACAGCAACAGCGGTCTCTTACGGTTTGAAGGTTCGTCTATATTTCATTTAACCTTTTACTTATGAAAAGTATATAGTATTACGAGTAAAGATGGGCAGCTGGCAAATGTGTGGCGTGAGTGGGGTATGTAACTGTTCAAAATGGGTCGGGTCTGAATGGGTTGAGATGGGTGCAAAGCTATGTAATATATTTTGATTATGTCAAATAAGTTTACAAATATCTAATTATAAGTAGATAACCTGAAAAAATAAACAATCTCATTGATGCAATATATTGAATTCAATTTGTGAATGCTCAATTGAGTTGATAGTGTTACGGGTTGTTTTGACAGGAAGAGTATGGGCGAATCACTACATATTGAGGTTCGATTGTGTGATATGAATGGAGGCATGTACCCGCATTAGTAGGCTGCCTCCAGAACCCAAAGGAACCATTGATACATTGGTTTTGTTGACCCAGAGGTATGGCAGAAGAGCCGGTAACATGAAGGTATAGTAATATAATTAATTCGCTATGATTATACAACTTTTTTTTACCTTTCCTGTGCTAATGAATTGCATGAATGTGCTGTTTATAGACATGCTAATTATTATTTTCTTCTTAATTGGCAGGTTTATATGCTTTGATAAGATATGTTGATGCTAAAGACTTTAGAGAGTTAAGGAGAAGATACAAGGCTAAGGATACAAGAGAAAATAATGGAACACTTTAGGGATGTATTGATGGATCTTGGGTAAAGAAATATGGATCTTTGGGATATCTTTCGAAGCAAAAGCATAACAAAGTCACAGAAATATCAGGTATGTTTCCTTAAAATTTTCTATCCATGTTTGTTTATTTCTGAACTCTTTGAAACTAACTTGTTGTGCAACGTGGAAATGATGGTACAAATATTTTGATGAATGGCTTTGAATAGTTTTCAGGTGTTTGAATGGATGTTTATTGTGTGATGTTTGTGCAGGTGCCAAGCGTTTAATTGGAAGGAGGTTTTCTAATCCATAAGTGCAATGCGACATGAAGCAATGGCCATTCAAAGTAGTCCCTAAGAAGCCCATGATTATGGTCAGGCCGTAAGCGCCAGAAGAACCTCAAATATGAGGAATGGAAATCAACTGTTGTAGAATCCAGTAAGCAAAGCGAGGAAAAAGGTACATAACTCATAGGTGGCAATGTGGCCATGCAAGAAAGTGTGTTTCGCAAACCTTTTGAGTAAACTGATTATTTGTGTCTCCTAAAGATTCACAGTTTTAGAAACACATTTGCTGTTATGAATATGCTAATCAAATTAGCGACTTATTGTTTACTCCCATCAAAATCGTAACGGTTGTTTATAAGGTTGACTATTTCAATTTAAATCTATATGGTTGTTGCTATGGGTATGACTGATCTCATATACCAACGACTCCCGCAGCAACGCGCGGGCTACCCCGCTCGTTTATTTTGAAACGGAGAAAATATATGCATTACTTTTACTTTTTATATGTGTAGTCGTTCAAATTTAGATCTCTATTTGGGTATATGATTTAAAAAAAAGCCTATAACGTAATCACTTTTAGTAATCCATTTTCCTAAGAGTTTTATTTTACATTTGTGTATTTATGTGCTTTTATGTCATAGTCTTTTTTAATTATGCCATGCCTAATGCCTCGTATTAAGTCATGGAGTAAAAGAGAATTCATACATTTTCCAAACTTATTTTATTAGGCTCAATGAACATAATCAAATTTCAAATCTGAAATTAAAAATTCTATTTTTGAGTTGTCATTTTCAACGACCATAAACCAAATTTTGAATTTATAGCTTTCCAATTCTTCCATGTTTTAACTAATTTCAAAAATTATAATATTTTCATTTTATCAATTTGAGACAACGTTGATGTTTGTTTTATGCATTTGTTTGTTCTATCCCATTACTTTCGTTATAGGTGTTCTGGTGTGTTCTTATATTCCCTAAAAATATAAATATAAAAATAACATAGTTATTTATCATCTTTTTGTACTAATTACAATATTATTTTTTAGTCACTCGTAATGATTTTACAATTCCCATTTCCATGTCCCTTTTTATATCTTGGTGGTGTTGGCTAAAAGGTTTTTGTTGCTGGTAAGAAATGGACTACAACATACACTTTAAAACGACTTGATTAAGTTTCATTATACTTTAGGGTGTGCTTCTTTTTTCTTTATTGGAAGGAAAAGATAGGACCCACATATTTAATAATATTTCTTTTTAAGATGGAACCCACTAAATTCTATTATTTCCTCTGTATCACTAACGCATGAAATTCTAACTCTTCCCTAACTAGAGGCTGTATAACAGACATGGATCCCACAATATTTATAAGCCAATTAATCTAGAAATAAAAAGAAACACCCCTTAGACGGTTTACATAGTGTTTATAATTATGTTATGCAAGTCTCGAGAAATTGACTTTTGTATAAAAGAGTTCCCATTGTTTTTCGGTAAGAGTGTTGGTCAGAGATTGTACACTTTATAGCTAGGTGAGATTTCCCATGAAAATTATACAATTCAAGTTTTCAAAAGCATCAATATATTTTCTTGAAACTTTTTTATTTTCTAAAATATCAAAAGTAGTGTATAGGCTAGCACTGAAACCCAGTTAAAAAGCGTAGGATGAATTTTCCCTTGATGAAAGAAGTTTAGTAAGCAAATAGAGACGATCTTATCTTGTAATTTTCACTTAAAACTTTATGTATGTTAAATAAAATAGCGAAACTAATTGTTTTATGGATGCTAATTTAGTAAAGCCACAAACTTCACCAAAAGAACCAAATATCAAATCCAAATAAAACCACTTCAGTTCAAACCAGTATATATCACAACCAAAGTACTATGTGTTAATACAAATAATGTCAAAAACGTTATTTCATTATTCGATCTTCTTGTGTTTTGATAATCACAAAATATAAAGACATGTTACGTAAAGTTACGGTTAATAAGTTTTTAACCGAGGAAACTCGTTACTTCCACGAAGCTTCTACAACGTCACTTCAGGTATGAACAAACTTTATACCGTCATTAGTTTGGTGATCAAAGAAGTTTTTATTTTCTTATAAACTTACATTTTTAAGTTTGACAAAACATTTTCACAAAAGTATTTTTGTGTTTTTAAAGAAATGTTTTATTAAGAAAATATATTTGAATTCAAATGTGTAACAGCTATTTTTCCCCCCAAAATAGTTAAAACTACACCAGATAAGTTTTCACCACGTCAGGACAAAAAGGGAGCGTTTTTGTCTGGACGGTCCCTTAAAGGGGTCGGCGGTCCCTTAGTGATAAAGGACCGTCGCCTATTTACGGGACCGCCAGACCAGTCCTGTCGTCTATAAATACTGAACTGTTACACTTCAGAAAACAAGGATTTTCACACACAAAACTTTCTGTTTTTATTTTCCCCTTGAGTCTTTGATCACTATAACATGTCGGTATATGTTTATAAGTGATTTCCTCTTCCGTCAAGTGCAAGAGAAGAACTCTCGACATCAATGAAGTCTCGAGATGTTATAGGTGTCCACACACAAACGTAACAAGTGTTACGGTGATAGGTTCTGTAAATATTGTCATTGTTATCCGACTTGTGTGTGAGTCGAGGAGGGGATATTTGTGTGAACTTGGATGGTGATGTAGATCCAAGAAGTGTTGTAACTAGATTAGTTCATGTATTGGTGTGAGGAGAATGATGTCCTAGTGTGTAGGATAGGATCTTGTCGAGTTATTATGTAAAGACTTGGATCGGGTGATGATCCAAGTGAGTCATGTGTGTAGTCTTGGTTCGGGTGAAGAACCAAGTATGTCTAGTGTGTGAAGGCTTGGTTCGGGTGAAGAACCAAGTGTGTCAAAGTGTGAAGGCTTGGTTTGGGTGAAGAACCAAGTGTGTCAAATATGTGAAGGCTTGGATCGGGTGAAGATTCAAGATGGACAAGAGTGCTTGTTCGTGTGGCCACGTGGGCCTTGGAGTAGATTGGTTCTAGCTACGATTAGAACTCGACATTATGCTTAGTGTCGTTAAACCTTGTGTAAGCATGTGTACGGATTGCTCCGCCTGAAGGAGTGTGTTGATATAGTGATTGATAACTCTCGAGTGTGGTACTCGGGGAGTGGAGTAGGACGGAGAGTGAGCTTCGTGCCGAACCACTATAAATCGCCGCGTCTCTTGGTTGTGTTCTTTCCTTACTCTTTACTTTACTTGTTTATTTGTGTATGTTAGTAGTTAATTTGATATCACATAACAAGTAGAATTCGACAAGTTTGCAAAAGAATATTAACCGGACCTAAAAACGGCGAAACGTTTTAACAACTAAAAAGAAACGGTGAAACTATTCAACCCCCCCTTCTAGTTTCTACAATTGGTATCAGAGCCAGGTTATCAAGATCTTTAGAGTATACTGTACTTTAAAACTTGAATCGATCTATGGAGTCTGAAAGATATCTAGAAGGGATCTTTTTGAATGAGTCACCATTTTTCAAAAATGAAAATTTTGTCATTTGGAAAAATGAATTTGAAAGTTATGTGAAATCAATTGATCATGATCTTTGGCATGTCATTTCATTTGATAATTTGTTCTTAATCAATGAGAATAGATTTCGAAAATCAAAATTTTATAAGAAACTTTTGCTAAACATTGAAGCACAAATGTTGGTTTATAAAACTTTGCCTAAAATTGGTTTTGATAAAACTATTTTATGTCATGTGGCAAATGATATGTGGTAAAATATTTTAAACTTTCATCAATGGAATGCTCAAGCCAAAGATGATGAAAATATGTTGTTAGAAAAGTACTTAATTTAAGTAGATTCATGTACTACTACTTTGAATGTTTTTGTTGTAGGTAATGTTGCCGACAAGAATCACACAAGCAACCTAGTTGATGTACCAATCTACAAGTCTTGAAGTAATGACCGTTAAAGAGGACAATCTAGATGCTAAGATAGTTAGAGACCAAGACAATGTGTGCCTAGAATGTGCAACTACTCTTAAGGGTGATTCGCCAAGTGAGTTTCATCATATCTTGCATCACATACAACACATGTTATGAAATGTGTTATTAACGATAGCTAGAGGCCAAGGTAAGTTCTCTTACAATCTTGCCTATTATACTTGCTATTTGAATGTTTGCTACATGCTTACGTGACTATGTGATTAATCATTACTCGCCTGCATGCTAGATAATACTTATATGCTAATATGTGCTATATGCTTTGTGAGTATTAGACGTTTCGTCTAAATGCTTATCCTTCTTTGGATTCAAGCAAATTATTTGGAAAAATAATGGTCTTACCACAACCATTATTTATAACGAATTTCGCGTCAATCAATCACTATAGATGATGCACACTTGCTTCACTCTTTATTTGCTCTCTAGTTCTCGTCTATGATTTTTCTTGAAATTTACAAGATTGACTTCTAGCCTCTCCGATGCAAGTCTCGTCCTTGAACCACATTGAACGCCTCTCTTTCTTTTCTCCTGTTTCGACTCAAAATCCACTCTTTATTCAAGCGTATCGAGTCTTTCCTTTTTTTTCTGTTTCAACTCTACTCCATACCCATTCCTTAGCCTACTCGTGCGTATTGACTCAATTCCGTGTCTTAAAATACAAAGAGTCATGTTTTAAAACGATTTGAAACCAAAGATTTTTCATATTAACTAAAACAACAAAAACCGTCAAAATCACACAACCTTCTGCCGACGGTCCTTTAGCTACTGGCGGTCCCATATCGATAAGGGACCGTCCAAGTATTTCAGCATACACCCCGCTTTTACTACTGCAGACCATCTAAAATCAAACCAAACACACCCCTTGGTATGTGCTTATTCACATACCTTTTATTCACCATTTTCAGACCTTAAAAGACCAAAAACTAACGTTAAACGCCAAAGATATCGTGTTTTTGTGTTTGTGACTGTGCAGGAAAGGATATTGCAAAAATGACATAGAAATCAACCAAAAAGCCCTAAAACGAGCACGAGATGTGGAAAAGTGTCAAAAGCCGAGTCAACGATGTTATCTACTTAAGAAAAGCCCAAGACAAATGTATTCCTTAAAGGCTCGAAGAAAAATTCATGAGACACTTAACTGAAGCTCAAAAGAGAATTTCAAGAAAAGTCCTCCACATTTGAGCAAGATGTCGCTTTTAAATCTTTTGAAGACCTTTGGAAGAAACGTCAACTCGAGTCCTCAAGATTACATTAGTGTTACGTTTAATGTTTAAGAACGTTTAGTAGTTTGAAACATAGTTTTAGTGCAATATCATGAATTGTAAAGGTTCAAGGGCTAAATGTGCAACATTGTCAAACATTGTGCAAGCTCTTGACCTATAAATAGAAGCTTAAGCCTCATTGTGAAGGGGGGTTAGTTTTTAGGTTAGATTTAGGAGTAGTGTAGAATTAATTTTGGTAATGAAGTTTTAGTAAGTTTTTATTTTGCTTTCTCTCTCTACTCTCTCTCTAGCTTATTTTCAATCTTTACATGTTTTGATCCTATTTTCATTAGAGTTTTTATTGTTTTTCATTTCATCTTAATCTTTTACAAAAGCTTTTATAAAGTTTCCATCAACTTTGCATGTTCTTATAATAAAAATAATGAGTTAGGGCTTGTTTTGTGTCGTTGGCTTATAAAAGCTTATTTAGCTTCTTCTAAACTTGTTCTTCATCAAGCTTTTATTAGATTCT
>LBNU01008253.1:3710-13757 GCA_014162995.1 Artemisia annua
TATCCTTTTCGTCTTAATGAGCAAAAACGTCAAGATAAAAATGACATAATGAAGGAAAAGTTCTTTAAGATGTTTCAAGACATTCGCTTTGATTTGAGTCTTGCTGATGCTGTTGTGTTAATGCCAAAGTTTTCATCAATGCTTAAAAACTTGTTGAATAATAAAGATAAATTGTATGAAATTTCGACTACACCTTTGAATGCGAATTGCTCGGCAGTGCTCCTTAAAAAGCTTCCCGAAAAGCTTGAAGACCCCGGCAAGTTCTTAATTCCATGCAATTTTCCCGGAATGGCTCAATGTTTCGCCTTAGCCGATTTAGGTGCTAGCATTAATATGATGCCATTATCCATTTGGCAGAAGTTGTCGATACCCGCTTTGACTCCTACGCGAATGACACTCGAGCTTGCCGACCGTTCTACCTCTCGTCCTAAAGGCATAGCCGAAGATGTCATTGTTAATGTGGGAAAATTTCACTTTCCGGCTGATTTTGTTGTCGTCGATTTTGATCCTGATCCAAGGGTTCCTCTCATTCTCGGACGAGGTTTCCTAAAGACGGGTCGTGCTTTGATTGATGTGTACGATGAAGAGATTACCTTGCGAGATGGTCATGAAGACGTTACGTTTAATTTGGATCAAACAGCAAGATATTCTTCCACCAGCGAGCCCATGACCATAAGCAAAATCGATATCATCGATGAAGTTGATGAACTTTCTGAAGAGTATTCCCAAGAAATACTCGGATTTTCAAGTGGCAATTCCACTTCTTCTTCCTCTACCCTTTCAAATAATTCTACCCCTTCACCCTCTATTGATGATTCTTCACCTACCTCTCAACCCATAATTGCCGACTCTTTCTCTTCCTTCACTCCATTTGAAGGAGGTGACTTCCTCTTTTTGGAAGAAGTCGATGAATTTTTCTCCATAGATACATCTTCATTTGTTGGCAATGATGATGATTCTTATTATGATCCGGAGGGAGACATTCTTATGCTTGAACAACTTTTGAATGAAGATCCTTTTTCACCTCTCCCTCCAAAGAAACTTTCTGTGGAAGAAGTCAAAGAAGTCAAAGAAGTCGAGCCATCTGAAGAAAAACTTCCAAAACTCGAGCTTAAAGAATTGCCTCCTCATCTTGAATAACACTCCATTTTCTTTCTTTCTTTCTTATTTAATTTTCATTTAAACGTTTTCTTTACTTTTCTTTAATTAATTAAATCTAAAAACTCAAAAACATTTTCTTTCTTTCTTTCTTATTTAATTTTCTTTACGTTTTATTCAACTTATGTTTTCTTTTATCGTTCAACTTATTTCTCCTTTTCTCGTTCTTTATTTCATTTAAGTTTTAAGCAACCTTTAGTAGTATAACTAAAACCAAATCACATCTTTTAAACCAATTCACTTCACATAACTCACGACTAGAGTGACAAGATCGATTTCAACCCTCGTTGGGACTACGACCCGAGGTTCTTGCTTTCACTAGCTAGTTTACCTCACATCAAGTCCTTCTCTAACCGAGACACAAATCGAAGTTCTTTCATCTTAGTGGGCATTCTATATTTAATCATATCGGTCTCATTAGAAAATTGAATTGTCCCCTCCAATTCATCGTAACTCAACTTGGATTCCCTTATGAAAGGCTTACCTAATACGACATGGGACAAGCTACAGTCTATAACACTTGCTAAATCCTAAACAATCATGAAGTCGGTGACATATGTAAAGTTCCCAACTAAGATATGTAAATCTCTAACCCTCCCGACAAAATTACAAACTCCACCGGGGTAGTTGGGGTCCTTCCTAGGGGTAAGCCTCTTGTTCACTATATCGTTGTAGACACTCGAAGACATAACGTTGATTGGGGATTCAAAATTAATGTACGCTTGATTAACGTATTTATACCCTATCATGCATGGTATCGTAACGTTCCAAGGGTCACCTCTTTTTACTTTTGGGTCAATTTTAGTGAAGGGAGAGCGAGGGTTATCAATCATGTTGTGGTAATAAGCGATCTCTTCCTTAGTGGGGTAAAGATTAAAGTATTCATCACCTATTCTCTCGCTTCCTCTTTCCTCAAAACTTCGTAAACTCTTAGGGTCATCACATTCTAAATCCTTGCACGCGTACATGGCGCCCGCAAGGTCATTAAGTGCATGATCTAATTGAGCATCAATCAGACTACAAAGCTCTTTAAGCTCCTTAATCTCACTTTTGACTGGTGTCGCAATGACACTATTTCGTCGGGTGTGAGGGGTGGATTCACGTTTTCCATAATGGCTAACGGAATAATTAATGAGTAAGTTACTACGAACATAAACACGAAGAAAAAGATAGACTAAAGAAATCCTAGAAAAATAAAATAAAAATCTCACTAGAAAGGAAGCTAGCGAGTAGACCTAATAAAATAAAATTCTACCTAAACAATAACTATTCCCCGGCAGCGGCGCCAAAAACTTGATGCGTGGTTTTGCGACCTTACAACAGGTTTTACCTCTCAAGGGATCTCAAGAGGCTTACAACCCCACCAGGCAGTGTACCTGACTGATGTAGTATAGGATAGTCGTAAGTACGGGGGATTAATCGTTCTCTCACAGGGAATAGTGTACGTTAGGATAGAGAAACTACTCTAATAGGTCTAAGGGTGAAGGAAGATTCTTTTTGTATTTTTATATTTTTATGAAAGCAAGTTAAAATCTCGGTTTTGAAAGAGTGGGCGGAATTAGTTGCTTGTCAACTAACCTAAAATTACTACTATTGCAAAAGAAAATAAAATAACTAAACTATTTGGTTGTGAAAACTATATGGAGAAAAGTTGTGTTTACTTAGACTTCATTACTCCCTAACTATCTTTTACCGGTTAATTGATATGTATGTTACTTGTGTGGATGAAGGGTGTATTCCTAATAACTCATGGAGTGGCATACATATCTCTCCAATTCTATGAGCTCTTATCTCCTCCTATGCCATGCACGGCACAACCATAGGGATTGTAAACAGTGGCTCATGCGTTAAATACTACCTTAATAGCCTAGTATGCCTTGGCTACATGTTTCCCAAGACGTTCAAGCACGTTACCATAAAGGAGGTTGGCCAGTTTTCTTGAGCCTAACATTGATGGAACAATCATCCCAACAAACAACAACACATCAATTAACCAATAATTAATAGTTAGGTTTCATTAGATCTAAGCAAACACAAGAAAAATTTAGCTACACATGTTAATTAAAAGACAAGCAAAAGAGATAATCAACCAACACATAGACATATTGATTGAATTAAAGTGAAGACTTATCTTTAATTAAGCATGAGGGTTCCAAGGGTTGGAAACCCTAAAAAGTACAGAAAATTCGTCTAGGGTTTGGTGCCAAAAGTTCTCCACAAAGTTCCACACTTAATGAATGAAAAATAGAAAACTATATATAGATTTTACATTCTGACGGCGTCAGGTTATAGAGGCTGACGCCGTCAGCTCGCCGCCATTAGGTTTCTCGGATGGCCTAGATCCACTTCTGACGCCGTCACTCTCTATTCCTCTCTGGGCCGTCACTCTTTAACTCATAACCTGACGGCCTACAACTTCTAACACCTGACGGCGTCAGGTGTTAATTTCCAAAATCTTTCTGGCCCGTCATTTGATAATTGGTTTCCACTCTTTTGTCAAGGCTTGCTGACGGCGTCACCTTGTGACTCTGACGCCGCCAGGTTGTAATTTCTGCTTCTTTTGAGACTTTGTCGTTTTCTTCACTTTTATGCTCCAAAAACGTCAAAATATGCATGTTTTCCAGAATTCCTCTCAAAAATACCTAAAATGACAAAAGGAACGATTTAGGGCAATATTTGATCACATTTATACGAATTAAGGCTTAAATGGCCCCTTAAAAGCGTAACACTTTTCGTCTCATCACTAGTGTTGTGTTTGGAATTTGTTTGTGTTTGGGATTGGTGTAGCAGCGGCCCAAAAAAAGAAAACAATGAACCTAGTGGGCTTAGGTGATCTCGGCCCAAAGCAAGAGGAAGAAAAGAGAGAAAACAAGCCTAGTGGGCTTAAGTGGTATTCGGCCCAAAGCAAAAGAAAGAAAAATATGAAAATGAGCCCGGTCCTAAAGAGAAGAAAAATATTTATATCAGTGGGCTCGTGTTCGAGTGATAACGTGTTGGTGTTGACCCGGTGATAAAATAGGTATACGGAAATTCATCGGTGATATTAGTACATACATATATTTATATTAATGCATACATCGTATAGTTTTAGTTCTTATATATATATCACATATCGCGGTGTTCATATTTAGGTGTCGCTTCGCAAGTGGGAGTCATTCGTATTAAACTCGTTGGGTGATGCCCAAGAGTGACAAATGGTGATACCGGGTGACTATCTCATGCATTGGGTGATATTCAAAAGTAATTATCGGTGACACGGGTGATATATTTATATAAAAAAAATAAATTGGCCCGCAAAAATGGCTTCGTTATCATTTGTTTAAAATAAATCGGTGTTTAGCATTAATAAATGACATGGGGAATTACGAGGTATTACAGTACCCACCCGTTAGATTGGATTCGTCCTGGAATCCAGAGTTGAATCGGTGTTTGGGGTTGTTTTGTTGAATAGATGTGGATATTTGGCACGAATTTGATCCTTGCTCTCCTAGGTGAATTCAGGTCCTCTTCTAGAGTTCCATCTGACTTTGACAATAGGAATGCGGCTTTGCTTAAGTCGCTTGACTTCCCTATCCATAATCTCAACGAGTTCCTCAATAAAGTACAACTTATCGTCGATTCGGATTTCCTTTAATGGGATGACGAGAGTTTCATCTGATAAACAATTTTTCAAGTTCGATACATGGAAGGTGTCGTGTACTCTACTGAGTTCTTCAGGTAATTCGAGTTTGTATGCCACCGGACCAATCCTCTCAAGGATCTTGAATGGTCCAACATATCGTGGATTTAACTTTCCACGCTTTCCAAATCTGATCATCCCTTTCCAAGGTGATACCTTAAGCATTACTCTGTCTCCGATTTGGAATTCCATTGGTTTCCTTCTCACATCGGCATAACTCTTTTGCCAGTCTCGGGCGGCTTGTAATCGTTTCCTGATTTGCACTATTTTCTCAGTAGTATCATGAATGAATTCGGGTCCTGAGATTTGAACATCTCCAATCTCGGCCCAACAAACGGGTGATCGGCACTTTCGACCATATAGTGCTTCGAATGGTGCAACCTTAATACTTGCGTGGTAACTGTTGTTGTAAGAGAATTCGGCTAACGGTAAGTTTTTATCCCAACCTTTACTAAAATCAATCACGCATGCTCGAAGCTTTTCCTCTAAGGTTTGGATAGTCCTTTCACTTTGACCATCAGTCTGTGCATGGTAAGCGGTACTCATATCTAACTTAGTTCCCAAGGCTTTCTGTAAAGATTGCCAAAAGTTAGATGTGAAACGGCTGTCTCGGTCAGATATGATAGAGATCGGCACTCCATGTCGTGTAACTATCTCCTTTAGATATAAACTGGCCAGAGTGCTCATATCATCAGTCTCTTTGATCGATAAGAAATGTGCTGATTTCGTGAGACGATCCACAATAACCCATATTGTGTCGAATCCATTCGATGTCCTTGGTAACTTAGTAATAAAGTCCATGGTAATTCTTTCCCACTTCCACATTGGTAGCTCTGGTTGAATCAATAAACCTGATGGCTTTTGATGTTCAGCCTTTACTCTTAAGCATGTCAAACATTTGCCGACATATTCTGCAATGTCAGCTTTCATGTTTGGCCACCAATACAACTTCTTGAGATCCTGGTACATCTTGTCTGAACCGGGATGAATTGAATACTTTGATTTATGGGATTCATGCAAGATTAGGTCACGTATTCCTCCATACAGTGGAACCTAACTTCTGCCTTGAAACACAGTCTTCCATCTGGTTTCTATATAAATCCATTATTGCTCTCAGGCATGCCATAAATCTTTTCATGCGGTCTATTCTCTTCCTTAAGTGCTTTAGCTTGCACTTCAAGGATTTGTGACGGTAAAGGTGATCTAATTGTCATTCCCAAAGATCTGACTCTAAGGGGTTTAATTCGTTCCTTTCTACTCAAAGCATCTGCTACAACATTTGCTTTTCCAGGGTGATAACGAATTTCACAATCATAATCGCTTAGCAGCTCTAACCAACGACGTTGTCTCATGTTTAATTCCTTTTGATCTAAAATATGTTGAAGACTTTTATGATCGGTGAAAACCGTACATTTAGTACCATACAGGTAATGTCTCCATAACTTAAGAGCGAATACTACCGCTCCTAATTCTAGATCATGGGTGGTGTAGTTTTCCTCATGAGGTTTGAGTTGTCGGGAAGCATAAGCTATCACTTTACGTCTATGCATCAATACGGCTCCTAAGCCTTGGATTGATGCGTCGCTGATGAGGCGAAAAGTGTACCGCTTTTGGGGGTTCATTTAAGCCCTAAATCGTAATTATTTGATCAATTATTGCCCTAAATCGTTCCTTTTGTCATTTTAGGTACTTTGGAGAAGAAATCTGGAAAAGGAAGCATTTTGGACGTTTTTGGAGCATAAAAGTGAAGAAAACGACAAAGTCTCTAATTCTGCTGGAACAGTACCCATGACGGCGTCAAAGTCTAGAAGGTGACGCAGTCAAGCTAGACAAACGGAGGTGGATGTGAAGATTGTCCTTAATAAGCCAGAATGGAATTTCGAGACTTAAAGGGGGACGGCGTCAAGAGGCCGTCAGGAACCCTAGCACGGTGAGGTGACGGCGTCACAACCCAAAGAGTGACGCTGTCAAGTCTGTTTTCCTATATATATTTTCGCAATTTTCATTCATTGTGTGGAACTTTTTAGAGAGAAACCCTAATACGAATTCTAGCAGCTTTTTCACCTTGAGATCTTCCATGTTACATTGAAGATAAGTTATCAATTAATCATTCAATATGTCTATGTGTTGTTTGATTCTATCTTGTTCTTGTCTTTTGTTTAACATGCTAGGCTAGGTTTTCTTCGTGTTTGCTTAGATCTAATGAAACCTAACTATTAATTATTGGTTGAATGGTGTGTTATTAATTGTATTGGATGAATGTTTATCGATGTTAGGCTTAAGAAAACTGGCTAACCTCCTATACGGTAACTTGCTTGAACGTCTTAAGAAACATGATCGGATGTGTACTACGATTATATGGTTGTATTTAATGCATGAGCGAATTCTAGTGATCCCATGTTAGGAGCTTTTAGTCGGCTCGACATAGGAGTGAAGTAGGAGCTTATAGAGTTGGGGAAGTTCGTACACACCCCCACGACTGGTATTAAGGAATGCAACCCGTCATCCACGCAATTATAACACACTAATCAACCAGTAAAAGATAGTTAGGGAGTAATGAAGTCTAAGTCAACACACTTATCTCCATATTAGTTTTCACAACTATTTTATTTTCGTTATTTTATTTTATTTGCATTTGTAGTTATTTGGGTTAGTTGACTAGCAACTAATTCCACCCACTCCTTCAAACCCGAGATAATTTTACTTGCTTTCCTAAAAACATAAAATACAAAAAGAATCTTCCCTCACCCTTAGACCTATTAAAGTAGTTTTTCAATCCTAACGACACTATTCCCCTAGAGAACGATCAATCCCCCGGTACTTGCCACTACACTATACTACATCGGTCACGTACACTGCCTGGTGGGGATTGCATGCCTCTTAAGATCCCTTGAGAGGTAAAACCTGTTGTAAGGTCGCAAAACCACGCATCAAGTTTTTGGCGCCGCTACCAGGGAATAGTTATTGCTTAGGTTGAATCTTTATTTTATTAGGTCTACTCACTAGATTCCTTTCTAGTGAGATTTTTATTTTATTTTTCTAGGATTTCTTTAGTCTATTTTATTTCTTTGTATCTTTGTTCGTAATCATTACCATCCGACATCATGGAAGGTGGTAATATCCTTGATCCCAACAGCCCACCACCACAACAAAACCAACCTCCTAGAGCCCGTACCTTAGGAGACTACTCCCGTCCTAGCCACCATGGCTATCGAAACACCATTGAGCTTAATCAAGGAGCCAATGTGTCACCCTTGCGATCCGACACCATCCAGTTGGTGTAAAGCGGATGCGCTTTCCATGGACTTCGTTCCGAAGATCCAAATCAACACTTCAAGGACTTCCTTAAGATCGTAGATTCCATAGACCTTGATGTTTAAACTCGAGAGACGACCCGACTGCGACTCTTTCAATTCTCTCTGCGAGACCATGCTAGTCAGTGGCTAGAGCGTCTACCCGCAGGATCCATAACCTCTTGGGATGATCTCACAACTCGTTTCCTTGCTCAGTTTTTCCAACCGGGAAGGACTACCAAGCTTAGGAATGATATCTTGATGTTCCAACAACGTCAAGGCGAAACCCTCTACGAGGCATGGACTCGATTCAAGGACTTACTCCAAAAAGTCCCTTACCATGTCATAGATCTTTGGCTCCAAGTCCAAATCTTCTATGACCATATCAATATCCCCACGAGGCAAACCATTGACCAAGCGGCCGGTGGTAAGCTACGTGATCTAAGTGCGGAACAATCATGGGATCTCCTAGAAGATCTTGCTCTCTATGACAACGAAAGTTGGAATGATCCCCGTGATTTGAATAAAACGGTCAAGGCAATATCTTTGCCTTCGAATAATTCAAGCACTTCTGACCGTAGGATCATGGAACTTGAAGACCAAGTCAAGTATCTAATAAAATCCTACGAGGCTCCTAAACCTTCAAGCCAAGTGAACAAAATCACTTCTTCATGTGAGTATTGTAGCGGTCCCCACGACACTCGTGATTGCACGAAACTCCCCGAACAAGCTTTTGCGGACTACGCATTCTCGCGTACCGACGGAGTGGGAGACAAGTGGTACACATTCAAACCCGAGCCAAACCCTTATGGTGATTCATACAACCCCTCATGGAGAAATCACCCAAACCTTAGGTGGAAGCAAAACCAAAACATGCCCCAAAACAATTCTTCCAACCCACCTAATCGATTCCAATCAAGCGGTTCATCCTCAAACCGCACTTTCAATAACAATCCTTCCAAAAACTATGGTAGTACCAATAATTTTGAAGGATTGATGTCCAATTTTATGGCATCTCAAGAAGCTCGTCTAGCAAAGTTTGAAGCCGATTTCAAACAAAAGCAAAGCGAGGTGACCAACAAAATTGACACATTGTTGAAAGTTCTCAATGACCGAGATATAGGAGCACTCCCTTAGCAACACGGTCAAGAACCCGAAACTAAACGTTAACACCATTTCATCGGTTTCGTCTCCTAGTTCTTGTCCACAATACTATTCGATCAATTCCATGAGCACGTGTTTCAAACAAAAACAAGTCATTCAAAAAGACCAACAAGTTAAGATATCCAACACTAAATTGGTCAACAATATAGTTGAAACACCTCCCACTCAAAACCTTGACGAAGAATTCAAGGAGCTCCACCTTGGACGTCCAGTTATTGATGTGTTAGCACGAGCTCCCTACTATAATGCCCTCTTGGAAAAATATGAGAAGAAGCTCAAGTTAGGTGACAAAGGGACCGCCTTTGTTCAAAACAAACTACCTAAGAAATTAGATGATCCGGGCTTATTTGTTCTACATTGCAAGATCGGTAATTCGGAGGCTTATGACACATTAGCCGATCTTGGATCAAGCCTTAATATACTACCATTACCTCTCTACACCTCTCTCAAACTAGGGAAACTTGAAAAAACTGAGGTAATAATAATCTTAGCGGATGGAAGTCTTGCTTACCCGGTTGGAGTAGTCAAAGACGTATTAGTTCACATAGGAAATCTAACCATTTTAGCCGATTTCCACGTCCTTGATATGGTTAGCGATCCCACATGCCCTTATAGGAAGAGGATTTTTAGCGACCGCTAGTGCCATGATTGATTGTAAAGAATCTAAGATAGCGGTAGGAGAAGGTGAAACTTGGTCGGTCTATAATGTTAAGAAGCATGCTTATGATACTGATGAGGCACCAACACCCCATT
>LBNU01008253.1:20737-31509 GCA_014162995.1 Artemisia annua
GTAGTTTTTGGGTTAGTTGACTAGCAACTAATTCCGCCCACTCCTCCAATACCCGAGATTTTACTTACTTTCCAAAAAATATAAAAATACAAAAATAATCTTCCTTCATCTTTAGACCTATTAGAGTAGTTTTTCTATCCTAACGAACACTATTTCCTGTGAGAGAACGATCAATCCCCCGTACTTACCACTACACTATACTACACTGACCAGGTACACTGCCTGGTGGGATTGCAAGCTTCTCAAGATCCCTTGAGAGGTAAAACCTATTGCGTGGTTGCAATCCTACGTCATCAAGTTTTTGGCGCCGCTGCCGGGGAATAGTTATTGCTTAGGTAGAATTTTTTATTTTATTAGGTCTACTCACTAGATTCCTTTCTAGTGAGATTTTTATTTTATTTTTCTAGGATTTCTTTAGTCTATCTATTTTCTTCGTGTTTTGTTCGTAACCATTACCTAGAAGAGGACTTTGTGAGCCGAACACAGACGGTAGAACAACTCTGGTCTAGGGACACCGAATTGGACCCATTTGAGGACCCTCTAGTTTTTAGGAAGATGATTGATTTCCTAGGAGTTTTACCAATTAACATAGGGATGAATAGGTGGACAGGTGAAGACAATGATCATAAGTGGGATTGGGACAAACCACCTAAAGATGGAGACGGGTCATGGCATATAAAGATGACATTGTATGACCCGGATGGAGAGAAGTTTGAAAAGATATATCGTGCTGAGTGGACTAATAGGAAACTTGAAACCAAACCCAACCCTAAAGACGTCCTCGATGACGTGCTCACTTACATAGGGTAGAGTGACTTTGAGTCTAGCTACAAGACTCGTTAATAAAGAAAAGCGCTTCTTGGGAGGCAACCCAAGCTTTATTTGTTTGTTTTGTTTGTTTGTTTGTTTGTTTAATTTTATTTGCTTCCGTATGCATGTTTTATTTTTATTCTTATTGATTCATGCTTCAAATTAAATTGTGAAAATGCTTTATTTTGTTTTTAACTTCATCTTAACTACATATAAAGGTATTTTGCAAAAGATAAGTGTAAGGGAAATCTAAATCGGTTTATTAGAACGAATGGAACATGAATCATAACAATATTAAATTAGCATACATATTAGTTCTTGTTTGAGTCAAATGCTTGTATCGAGTCATAATGATGTTTTGCAGGATTTCGAGGAATTAAGAATTGAGTTTTTCCAGAAATTTTCCGGAAACTTAACACGAAAAATCTGTCAGATCACTTCTGACGGCGTCAGGCTCCAACCTGACGGCGTCAGGTGTAGTTTTCTGGAATTTTTGAAAGTTTTGTTTTTTACTTCCGGAATCATAAAATGCTTTATTAAATCTCTAACTTATAAACTCCAGGAATCTACAAAATATTCATTCCACAAGCATTATATCCTTATACAGATTTATCCCGCCGATGTTATGCAGGTTTTCGTGTTGGTTTTCTCAGGTTTAACAGGTTATTTTGGACAAGGAGATGTATGTGGATTCAAGCTTTTGGCAATGCTTTAATCTTGGAGCTTCTACATTCTCTTGGAAGAAGATCTAACCATGTTACCACATTATCCACCAAGCGAATCAGGGGAGTATTTGATTCCATTCTTTTACCTTATTTACTTTTACGTCTTATTATTTGAACGTTGGGGACAATGTTCATCTTAAGTGTAAGGGGGGGGGGTAAATTACGATTCCTTAGAGAATGCAATTATGCTTGATTCTTATTTGTTTAATGGTAGGTGTGTAATAAAACTGAGAGAAATACCTGTTAGGGCAATTTTAGTGCCAAATTTTAATTTTTTTACAACATTTAGGAGTGAAACTTTGGTCTTAATGAGTGTCTCATGGATAGGAGTTATATGACTAGCACAAAACCGTACCACTAAAAAAAATTTCCACCCCAATTATGTGAGGTTCGCACCTAGAATTGGTAGGAAAAGCATTTATGCTATGATGGGAGTACCGGTAGCACTTAGATTCTAGAACTTGCGTTAGGACCATTCCGAGGCCACAAGTGAGACTACATTCGTGTAGTTAGATTTACTACATGATAAGAGGCATTAGGATTAACCCATTGTTTTACACCCGTTTTTTTGTTATAATTACTTTGGCTACATTGGTCAAGTAATTCTCCCACACCCTTGCGTCATATCCATTTTTGGTACACGATACCCCTAGTACACCCTACAGAGCCTATCCTTTTCATTTCTAACTTTAAGCATTTTACTTAAAGGAAGAATTTGTTACAACCCACTTAAATGTACACCTAAATCGCCTTAGCCTACCTTGTATGCAATCACCTTTAGTGCATTATTGTGACAACATTTATTTAAACCCTTAGTTAATTATCTAATTGATTACATGGTTGCTAAGTCGAGTCATATCTTGTACATATTGTTTTGGGACGATTGGGACTCATGGGTAAAGTATTAGTGTGATGGAGTAATGGGGAAGAACAACATTATTACCCCCATATGTGCTAAATATTTTAAAGAGTACTCCAAGTGTTTCGATTATCTTAATTCGAGTCATTAGAATAGTTATTTGTAAAGTATGTAAAAATTCAAGTGTAAGGGGAGAACCGAGGCCCCTATGATGTATTATTTTGGATGGTAGGGTAAGAGTGTATGAAGGAAAAAAAATAGAAAAAATCAAGAAAAAGAAAAAAAAATGAGAAAAAGAAAAGTAGAAAAAACATACGGACTACCATCCCGTTTCCTTTTATATTTATTTTATGCTTTATTAGTTTTTGATTAGCTTAAGTCGAGTCTAGTCTTGGCTTAGCTACGCCATATTGTACATGTAATTAATCAAGATCTTTAACTCGCCACCATTAAAATATCCCTTATCCAACAAACCCGTGTTTATCATATCCCTACACCTTACGTTACAACCCTTTGGAAAGCCCTCTTTGACAGGTAGTGAGAGATATTATTCATTTTCATTTGTGAGATATACTTTTATGACACCTGAGAGATGTGAGTATCTAACACTACTTGTGAGGTGGTAGTATGTAATTTCCGTGCTTATTATGATTAAAGGGGAACGACTATTTGTTGTAATTACTTTTATATTAGTGTTAAATGACCCCTAACTTGTATTTTGATTAGAATAAAAGCGCATTTGCTTGAGGACAAGCAAATCTCAAGTGTAAGGGTATTTGATGAGGCGAAAAGTGTACCGCTTTTGGGGGTCATTTAAGCCCTAAATCATAATTATTTGATCAATTATTGCCCTAAAGCGTTCCTTTTGTCATTTTAGGTACTTTGGAGAAGAAATCTGAAAAAGGAAGCATTTTGGACGTTTTTGGAGCATAAAAGTGAAGAAAACGACAAAGTCTCTAATTCTGCTAGAACAGTACCTATGATGGCGTCAAAGTCTAGAAGGTGACGCCGTCAAGCTAGACAAACGGAGGTGGATGTGAAGATTGTCCTTGATAAGCCAGAATAGAATTTTGGGACTTAAAGGGGGACGGCGTCAAGAGGCCGTCAAGAAACCCTTGCACGGCGAGGTGACGGCGTCACAACCCAAAGAGTGACGCCGTCAAGTCTGTTTTCCTATATATATTTTTGCAATTTTCATTCATTGTGTGGAACTTTTTAGAGAGAAACCCTAATACGAATTTTAGCAGCTTTTTCACCTTGAGATCTTCCATGTTACATTGAAGATAAGTTATCAATTAATCATTCAATATGTCTATGTGTTGTTTGATTCTATCTTGTTCTTGTCTTTTGTTTAACATGCTAGGCTAGGTTTTCTTCGTGTTTGCTTAGATCTAATGAAACCTAACTATTATTTATTAGTTGGATGGTGTGTTATTAATTGTATTGGATGAATGTTTATCGATGTTAGGCTTAAGAAAACTAGCTAACCTCCTATACGGTAACTTGCTTGAACGTCTTAAGAAACATGACCGGATGTGTACTATGATTATATGGTTGTATTTAATGCATGAGCGAATTCTAGTGATCCCATGTTAGGAGCTTTTAGTCGGCTCGACATAGGAGTAAAGTAGGAGCTTATAGAGTTGGGGAAGTTCGTACACACCCCCACGACTGGTATTAAGGAATGCAACCGGTCATCCACGCAATTATAACACACTAATCAACCGGTAAAAGATAGTTAGGGAGTAATGAAGTCTAAGTAAAAACACTTCTCTCCATATTAGTTTTCACAACTATTTTATTTTCGTTATTTTATTTTATTTGCATTTGTAGTTATTTGGGTTAGTTGACTAGCAACTAATTCCGCCCACTCCTTCAAACCCGAGATAATTTTAATTGCTTTCCTAAAAACATAAAATACAAAAAGAATCTTCCCTTACCCTTAGACCTATTAGAGTAGTTTTTCAATCCTAACGACACTATTCCCCTAGAGAACGATCAATCCCCCGGTACTTGCAACTACACTATACTACATCAGTCAGGTTGTTGGGAATTATGCTGATGGATTCTGCTGAAGAGCTGGAATCTGCTGAAGATAACTTTCTGCGGAAGAATAGTTTCTGCTTAGTGTGTTTCTGCGGATATAGATAAACCGCGTATTTTGTAATTTAGTTAGTATATGCATGAGTTTTATTAGGAGAAGATAATGCATATCTTTTATAGTTTATAGATTATACATTTCTTGTGGAACGGTTTAGGGTTAGAGTTCCTTGTCTATAAAAGGAACATCTTATTATATTTTATGTACGAGTTTTGAAAAAGAAGTTTTAGCTTATATAAAAGATCCATAGAGGATCAAAGAGTTCTTAGTATTCTGTATTAGTACTTGTGTTTGTTTCCGCTTTAGAATACAAGTATTGGAGACTTTCTATTAGTGTGTTTGTGATTACATAAACATTGCTAACGATCAACGAGTGCTCAAAGATCTATCAAGGTCTTAGTTTCAACAAGTGGTATCAGAGCCTCGGGAGAGTCTCTGTGATACTAAGAACATCACCTTCTTACTCACACATAACCAAAACAACCAACCATCATGTCTGGATCTGACAATGAGACAAATTACATCAACTCAATCTCACAAACAGTAATGCAAAATTCCCTTACCTCAAGAAAGAAGAATATGAACTATGGGCCATGAAGATGCAGAACTGGATCACCAACATTGACTACAATCTTTGGAAGGTGGTCCTTAAAGGTATTAGCCCAAAGAGGATTGGAACAGATCAAGAAGGAAGGATGTACCATCTTGATCTTACAACTGCTGAAGAAATTCTAGCTGTGCAGAGGGAAAGTAAAGTTAGAACTATACTCCTTCAGGCTATACCAGAGGATCACTTGGGTGACTTTCACTTCATGACTGATGCAAAGGATATCTGGATGTCCATAAAAGCTAGGTTTGGTGGAAATGAGGAGTCCAGAAGGATGAGGAAATCCATGCTCAAGCAGCAATTTCAAGAGTATTAGATCACAGGGGAAGAAGGTATCCACAAGGGATATGACAAGTTCCACAAGATCCTGAGTCAACTGAATCAATGAAAGCCAGGCCAGACAATGACGATTGCAATGCAAAGTTCCTGAGATCCTTACCTCCATCTTGGTTGCAAGTAAGCATTGCACTCAAAGCTAAGGGTGGACTGGACATGATGTCTTTTTTTGATCTATACAACAAGCTTAAGCCTCTTGAGCCATATGTCAGAAGTCCAATTCGTTCATCCACTCCCACTTACTCAGCTTTTGTCAGCTCAACCTCAAATATGATGCCTCATATCTCAAACCCAATTTCCTTAGCATCATCTTCATACACCACCACCAAATCAAATACTCAATCACAGTCCAGTAGTGTATTGGAAGATGTACATCACTCCTTTGTTGCTGACTAAGAAAGCCAGCAACAACTATCATATGAGGATTTTGAACAGGTTGATCCACTGGATATGGAAGAGATGAACTTGAAGTGGCAGGTGGCAATTCTTTCATTAAACATCAAGAGGTTTGAGAACAAGTCTGGAAGAAAGTTTGGATTCAATGGAAGAGATCCAGCTAGGTTTGACAGAAGGAAGATCAAATGCTACACTTGTGGACAGATGGGTCACTTCTCAAGAGAATGCAAGGATAGGAAGACTACTGATGAAGTTAGGTACTCTACCTATCAGCAAAATCAAGGAGATGTTGGAACTTCCAAAGCTGGACCCTCTAAAGCTTTGGTGACTGTGGATGATCATGTTGACTGGAAGACTCATGAACGTAGTGATGGTGAAGCTGATCAGAGTGGATTACTGGCCAGCGGTGATACAGAGGATCATCATGATCAAGTTGCCCTTATGGGCATCTCTCAGGTACAAAATTGTGTGTTTGGTTGTAGTGTCAAATATAATGAGCTTAAAGAATCTTATGATGAATTGAAACCACAATATAATGAGTGTTATAAAGAACTTGAGGCATAAAAAAATGGTTTAAGGACTTTAGAAAAACCAAAAATTTGGTTTCAAAAGAATCAGGCTACTTATGAAGAGAAAATAAGTGTGTTAAAAAGAGATTTAAAATGTTCACAAGATGAGTTGATATACACTAAGAAAGTAAATGCTAAATTAGAATCTGACAACCAATTACTTAAAGAGGAGCTAGATAAGGAAATAGCTATACACAAACAATGGTTGATATCAGGTGATAATCTAGCTAGCTGTTTATATAGTTGTCAAGCTGTAAATTCTGGAATAGTTCTAGGTTTCAAAAAGTATGTTGGATTAGAAGCTAGGAATGACCTTGGTAGGACCACACCAGCAGGTTTAGCTAATTATGTTAAAGAAGGATCATTACAGGTTGTGCCTGGACCTATAAGAGGAGAACACATGCCCATTGACCTTTCCACCACTGTAGACTTTGATGGATCACATCATCTTTATGGCAAAAAGTCAAGTGACTTGCCTGACCCTAATTCTAACACTGCTAACTTTGTCTCTTGTTCTACCAGTGACATGTCTTCTGACCAAGGGTCTACTGCCTATACAAGTTGTGATTCAAGTGACAAGTCAGACCTTGCCAAGACCTCACCCAAGCCTTCACCCAAGTGTCCATACAAGCCTATTAGAGTTGCTGCTGATGATTTAAATTCAAAGACAATTTCCTTTGAAGACTTGTTATTTAATTCTTTGCCAAACAATAATTTTAATTCTGTCAAAAACAATTCTGTCAATGTTTGTGATTTGAATGCTTTTCATGGAACATCTTTCACTATTAATAAATCTTCTAAAAAGAAGAAATGTTTTGTTTGTGGAAGTAAATCTCACTTGATTAAGGATTGTAATTTTTAGAGCAAAGAATGGGTGTATGTGCTAGTCAGAAGAGACCTAGACCAATGTGGAAACATGTCCATGATATACCCTCTTATGTTCCACAAGCAACTCACTCAACCAGCAGATCCAATTATGCTGATAAATCAGCTTCTGCTGATCAATCAGTTCCTGCTGATACACCTATTTCTGCTGATAGACCTTTTCAACCCAGTAGAAAAAGACAAGTTGCTAGACCATTCTATAGACCTAATAATTCTTACTTTTCGAATGGTTTTTGGCCTAGTTATTATCACCCAATGTATATGGGGTGGGGGGCACCATGGGATACTGCTGTTAAGCCCTCAGCAGGTTGTTCTTGGAATAATAAGGGATATAACTATCAAACAAGGTCCAAGAATAATGGTGGATCTTGTACATCTACATGGCCTAACTCTTATGATCCACAAGGCAGGCTCAAGTCAGTAATGACTTGAGTCTCCAAAGTGTACTTATATTTTGTATATTTTTGTTGTTGTTGTAGGATCATCCCCTAAAAAGTAAAGAAGTTGGCATAGTTGATAGTGGTTGTTCTAGGAGCATGTCAGGAAACAGAGAAAAGATGATTGATTTTGTACCCATAGAAGGTGGAGGCAATGTGACTTTTGGTGGAGGTGATGGTAAAATCACAGGGAAAGGAACTATTAGAACACCAAAATTGGATTTTGAGAATGTGTATTATGTAAAGGAACTGCAACACTTCAACTTGTTCTCAGTATCACAAATTTGTGACACAAAGAACAAAGTCTTCTTCTCTGAGGATGAATGTCTTGTGCTCTCTAAAGACTTCAAACTTCCAGAAGATACATCAATTCTGCTGAGAGTTCCAAGGAACAACAACCTATACACATTCAACATGAATGATGTCCAACCTGAAGGTGATCTAACATGCTTGGTGGCTAAAGCATCCCTGGATGAATCTACAAAATGGCACAGAAGGATGGCTCATGTGAATTTCAAGACCATCAACAAGCTTTCTAAACTTGGTCTAGTTCAAGAACTTCGTTCTAAAGTCTTCACCAATGAGCACAATTGTGTTGCCTGCAACAAAGGGAAGCAACACAGAGCCTTATACAAAGCAATTACTGATGTGCGCACTATTTCAGAACCTCTTCAATTGCTCCATATAGATCTCTTTGGTCCAACTCAAGTAAGAAGTATTGATCATAAGTATTTCTGTTTGGTAATCACTGATGATTATAGCAGGTTTTGTTGGGTATTCTTTTTGAAAATTAAAGATGAAACATCTCATATTTTAAAAGAATTTGTTACCCTTGTTGAAAACCAGCTAAATAAAAAGGTTAAAGGTATAAAGTGTGATAATGGGATAGAGTTCAAAAATGATGTTTTAATAGAGCTTTGTAACTCTAAAGGGATAAAAAGGGACTATAGTAATCCAAGAACCCCACAACAAAATGGGGTTGCTAAAAGAAAGAATAGGACCTTAAATGAGGCTGCAAGATCAATGCTTGCAGACTCTAAGTTACCCACAATGTTCTGGACTGAAGCAGTAAGTACTGCTTGTTATGTTCTGAACAGGGTATCTATCACTAGACCTCATTTCAAGACACCTTATGAACTTCTCACTGGGAAAGTTCCTTCTATTCATTACCTTAAACCTTTTGGATGTCAAGTGACCATTTTGAACACTAGTGATCTACTTGGGAAATTTGATGGAAAAGCTGATGAGGGGTACATAGTGGGATATTCAGCTCATAGTAAGGCTTATAGGGTATATAATCTAAATGCTAAAAGAATAGAGGAGACTCTTAACCTGAGATATCTAGAAGAAAAGACTAATGTTCAGGGTCAAGGTCATGCTTGGTATTTTGACCTGGATTACTTAACAGATTATTTGGGTTATACTAGATTTGTTGCTAACCAATCTGCAGGTACACAAGAATCTCCCTCTAACAATGCAGGTATCCTAGATGATGACTCAGAAGATGAGTCTGAGCTTGATGAACAAACCATTGTTGTACCTTCATTTCCTCCTAACCAGTTTGCAGGTAATGGTGCAAAAGATTCTCCTGATGAGAATGAAGAAGAGTCACAATATGCAAAGGATCTAGCTAAACTCAAGAAGCAAGAGCATGCAGCCACTCAAGAAGCTGAGAGGCTTGGTGAGAAGTTTTCAAAAGATGCTGAAGCACTCTTTAGACAATCAGCACAAGCAGTAAGTGAAAACCTGGAAACTGCTGATCGTTCTTCTGACAGTTCCCCTGTTTCTACTGACATCACCATATCTTTTGATGATATTGCTGCATGTACTCCCATTTCTACCAAGGTGTCTACAGACTTTGGAGAACCTTATACCAGATTTCCATGTCCTTCAGATCTTGGTAATCACCAACCCAAAGCTGGCATCTTCACCTCATCTTCCTATGACAGTGTTTTTGAACCCACAATGACCAATCTTGATACCACAATTGCTGTCAACCCCAATGCAACAAAAAAGATCAACATTCTACATCCACAGGAAAATATTATTGGTGATCCTCGAGATCCTGTTAGAACTAGAAGCTCAGTAAAGCAAACAAAGTATGGAGAAGTTGCTTTCATTTCCTATGTCTCAAATCAACAAAGAGACAATCACACAGACTTTCACCATTGTCTGTTTGCTTGTTTCCTTTCTCAAATGGAACCAACCAGTGTCCCACAAGCTCTTGCAGATCCAAGTTGGCTTAAAGCAATGCAAGATGAAATGTTGCAGTTCAAGAATCAGCAAGTTTGGATATTGGTTCCTCTACCAGATGGGAAGTATGCCATTAGGACAAAATGGATTTTGAAGAATAAAAGGGATGCAAGGGGTATAGTGGTCAAAAACAAAGCAAGGTTGGTAGCTCAGGGGTTCAGACAGGAGGAAGAGATAGACTATGATGAGGTTTTTGCACCAGTAGCTAGGGTTGAGGCCATTAGGATTTTCTTGGCCTATGCATCTTATATGGGATTTATGGTTTATCAGATGGATGTGAAAGGTGCATTCTTATATGGTGAGATTGAAGAAGAAGTCTATGTCACTCAACCCAAAGGTTTTGAAGACCCAGATCATCCTGAGTATGTTTATAAGGTTGTCAAAGCTCTTTATGACCTCCATCAGGCACCAAGAGCTTGGTATGCTAGACTCTCAGCATTTCTGTTGAAGCATGGCTACAGAAGAGGTGCCATTGTCAAAACACTCTTCCTTAAGAAGAATTCCAAGATATTATACTTGTGCAAGTTTATGTGGATGACATCATCTTTGGCTCCACTAATGAAGCTTGGTGCAGGGAATTTGAGAATTTAATGAAGGGTGAGTTTCTGATGAGTGCCATGGGGGAGCTTACTTTCTTTTTGGGTCTACAAGTTAAGCAGAAACCAGATGGTATATTTATTAGTCAAGATAAATATGTGAGGGAAATTTTGAAGAAGTTTGGCATGGAAAATATCAGAACTGCCACTACACCTTATGAAGCTCCTAAACCAAAGAACAACATTGAACCAGATCCT